>PVIJ01002899.1:0-147655 GCA_004024925.1 Scalopus aquaticus
TCCTCTTCTCTGCTCCCTCCTCCCCCTCTCCCCTCCCTCCCCTCCTCCCTCCTCCCACGGCCCCTGAAGAGCGCGAGGCGAAGGGGACAGGCCGGTTACTTCCTCCAGCGGCGGCGCGGCGCGCGGTGTAGCCCCAGCCCCGAGCGCCCGGAGCCGCCCCGGCCGCCCCGCAGCCGGCCCCGGAGCGCCTCTCCGCGCTCGGCCCGACGCGCCCCGGAGCGCCCCGCCGGCCCCGGCCCCGGCCCCGCTCGCCCTCGCCTCGCCCGCCCAGCGCGCCCGGAGGAGCCCGGCCCCGAGCGGCGGTAAGAGCGGGGTGCCGGGCGGCGCGGTCCTCGCCGGGAGGGCCCCGAGGTCGGGATCGCGGCGCGCAGCCGAGGCCAGGCGGGCGGCGGCGACCCCCAGGGCTCGGGGGCTCGCGTCCTAGTCCCTCCCGGGGCTGGGTGGCCTCGGGCACCGGCGGGAGCCCGGGGCGGGCGCGGCGGGCCGGGCGGTGACGCGCGGGGCCGGTCCCGGCCCCCGCGAACTTGGGCCGCGGCCCCGGGGTCCCCGAGCCGGCCGGCTCGGGCGGGGCGCGCCGACTGGTTCCACTTGCTATTGTTTTTAAACGACAACGTGGGCCTGGTCTGAGGGGCCCCAACCCCTGGGCCCAGATTTCACGAAGGGGCTGGAGGACTCGGAGGGGGGCCCGAGGGGTCCCGGCTCGCCCGTGAGTGTGGGCGACTTACTGGAGCGCGCCGGGCCTGCGAGGATCCGGGGCGCCCCGCGCCTTGGAACACCTGGGCGGTGCAGGCCCCGTCACCTGCTTGGCTACGTCCAGGGCTTCGGCGGGGGCGGCGGGCGGGCGAGGCGCGGAGGCTGAGCCCCGGCTGCCCGCGAGTCGAGCCGCTCTGGCGAGACCCCTGCTGGCGCCCCAAGACTCTGGATACCTGGCCCCGGGTCGTGCCAGGCGAGTATAGGGAGCCCTTGGGAGCTGGGATGTGGGTGCGCTGGGCTGCCTGTATTTTGGACGTTCTTAAAGCATTCTTAACGAAGGGGTGAATGGTGGTTTTTTGTTTGGGCACAGGAGCCTTTTTTCATATTGGCCTGTATTCGGTTTCAGAGTAGCTCAGAATAGTAGCTGACGTGCTACTTATTTAGAAAGTAAAGGAGAGAGCAGTCCCCTTTGGAGATAAGGGTAATTTATTTTAATTCTCGAGAAAGAGATTGTGCTCGCACAATGGCAGTGCCTGCACTTTATCTGCCTGCCCACACCGCCGCCAATCAGGGAGATAAATCTCTAAGTTAAGGTTTATTAAAATTCTGAGTAATCTCTCAGCAGCACACTAAATCTAGCACCCTGCAAGGAAGTATTCTAACTCTCATTTCTGGGATTAGTCACTTATCTCTCTAAATTAATAACTTTAAAAGGAAAAGCAAACCAAACTTCCCAGAGGGTTTGCCGGTGGCATTTCTGTCTCAGTCCACCCGGGCCGGTCTTGTTCGGGGAAGAGCCCTCCGGTTGAAGAGTTCTGGCTTTAAAATGTCACCATCCTCGCCCTTCCATTTCTGCGATCGCCCCCCTTTTTTTGTTCAATCAATAGGGTAACACCCAGGCCCCATATTTGACACTGATTTATGTGGAGAAACTTGGCCTGCCCGCCACCTCCACAAGCCGTGTGGAGCCGAGTGAGTGAACCTAAATTCGATTAGCCAAGTGTCTGCCTGAGCCCTCTGTACAGCGCTTTGATTCTCCGTGGTTTTTACAAAACTCATTAAAAGCTGGACAACAAAAGAATTCTGGTCTGCAGCTAGTAATCACCGCTCCTTATGTGGGAGTGGGAGACGGCCTTCTCTCCTGGTATTTGTACACAAAACCAGGCGGAGCTTTCCACATCGCTGCCAAGCCGAAAAATCTAGAACCAAATCAGCAAGTCGTCTACAAACCAGATCCCCCCAAGAAAGAGCTTTTCTTTGGGGTTCTAGGTGGTTAATGGGCTACAGACAGGACATCTTTGCATTTTGGTCTTCGGTTTGCCGAGTGTTTATTTAGTCAACAGGTAACAGGTCTTAGTTCACCAAGTAAATGATACAAAGAGGGCCAGGCCTCTGGTTGGCGTGGAAGGGCCCTGCGTCGCCCTTAGGGTTATCCGGGGGCTCCAGGAGCTGAGGATTTAGAGCTCGTGCTGGAGCTCAGGATTTAGGGTTCCGCACTCAGCTGGGATTTGGCACGGGGGTGGGGGGGCTGCCGGCAGCGGCTGTGTGACCCTTGGCAAGTTACTGGCCGTCTCTGTTGCCTCACTGTAAGACGAGGGCATAACCTGAGCGCACGCGAGTGAAGGCAAGGCCCCCTCTTGGGCCTGGCCCTTCCTGAGTAGGGTTCTGCCCCCCGCACCCTCCGCAGCAGTCCTGAGCACCATGGATGGCGTGATGGGGCAGACAGTGCGCACGTGTGGGGGGCCCAGGGCGCCCCCTTGCCCTGGGGCCCAGGACAGTTATTTCTCGCCAGCCTCTCTGGCCTCTCGGGGGTCACTACCTGCAGGAGGGTTCTAACAGCCGCCGACCTCTTGCCGAGACTCCTCCCACACCAGTGTGGCGTGTGTGTGTGTGTGTGTGTGTGTGTGTGTGTGTGTGTGTGTGTGTGTGTTGGGAGGTGCAGCTAAGCCACGATACTGATCAGAATGAGAAAACATGACACAACCCCAAATTAGCCAGTCTCAGGGAGACACTTGGCCCCTCCATCGGCTCCGCCGCGCTCAGCCCAGGTGGCTCCAAACGCTGCTCACTTTGAATAGTTTAAACAGGGGGCCACAAAGCTGCGGGGGGACGGGAGGGCCCCTGGGGAGGTGGCGTGTGAAGATCACTCATTCCTGCTCACCAAACTTTTTTGAAAATGAGTTTGAGTCTCTTTTTAACCTGCCCCAGGCTTTATCAGCAGGCGCCTTCCCCACCTGTTACTATATAGCTCAGCAGGGAGCGGTGACGCTGAGGGCCCCGTGGTTTCCCATCTGGGCAGCCCTGTCCAGCCGCAGGCCACACACACGTAGCTACGAATTTCCTAGGCACCTCAGGTACAAGGCAAAGGAGGTTAATTTCAATATACCTCAGCCTAACACAGTCAGAAATCCGGCGAGGATGCTGCAAATACACAGTCGTCGCCGAGACGCCATCCCCGAGGCCTGCTGGGTCTCCTGCTGGGCACATCTGGTGCTGCCCTTGCCCTGGCCGAGGCTCAGTGCCACACGTGGCTGTGGGCGCACGCGGCCAGGGCAGCTGGAGCTCAAGCCCAGACTCGACCAGGGCCAGTGAAGAGACCCCTGGTGGGATCTACTCCCTGGAGAAGTGCACAGCCAACCCCCCCAACTTCCTCCCCCCCCCCCCAGACAGCACTGAAACACTGGTGGTTGTCTCCTTCCTGGGTGTGTGCGCGAGTCCTCGCAGTTTGCCCTGGGGAGGGGCCCAGCTCCTTCCAGCCCGCTTTCCCGGATCCCCATCTGCTGGGAGAACCCGGACGCCAGTTACCGGGCAGCTGGCCTGGCTCCCGGAGTCCCCCAGGCCCTAGCCCTGAGCATACTGTGGACATGGCCTTGAAAAGCAGCCCCCCCCCTCGCCCACCCCACTGGTCTGGGGCGAGACTCCCCCCAGCGCTGACCAGTCAGCCCAAAGTGACTTTCTCCTCTAGCCTCCCTCTAAGTGGAATTCTGGGGGGAGCTGGCATTATTATTTAATTACTTAATCGCAGGCCCTTTGTGAGAAAGGTCTTTTCAATAAGAATTCCTGGCATTCTAGCCCAGGCTGAAGATGACCCCGCGGAGGCGGAGGGAGCTGGAAACATACTTGCTTAAATGTCGCCTCTTTGACGCCCCCTTTCTCTTTCCCCTTTCTCCTTTAAGATGAATGACTTCGGGATGAAGAACATGGACCAGGTGGCTCCTGTGTCCAGCACGTACAGAGGGACACTCAAGGTGAGTCGGGGTGTTTGTGTTTTTCCTTCCGTGGAGAATTCAGTCTGGGGCGAGCTCGAGAGGCTGGGCCCCGAAGGCCGGTTCTGACCCTGGGGTTTCAGTTTACTGCGGGGGACTCTGGCCGGCTCCTGCATCTCTCCGGGCCTCCGTCTGCTGGTCGGTAAAACGGGTGCCCCGTGCTCGCTCTGCCTGTCCGTTTGCATGAGGCTGCTTGCAGGTGAAGAATCCTCTGATTCTAGGTCCTGGGGAGCTGTCTCCCTGCACCTAGGACCTAGCTCGGGTGATGGAAAGGGGAGAAATGAAATGAAAGCGCTGAGAGAGCAGACGGGACCAGCAGCTGCTGCACCCACATCCCAAGGCGCCGTGCCCCCTGCATCATAGGCAGCCTGTGCTGGGGAGGGAACAGAGAACCCCACATCTGCTTGGGTCGACCAAATCCCAGATCAATGGGGGCTGAAGCCTCCCTGCTGCAGGACCCGCGCTAATGGCTCCACAGCGCCTCCTGGAGGTGACGCAGAAGAGGGCTGCTGGCCGGCCTTGGCCAGAAAGCAGGCTCCATGGGGGACTTGCAGGCGGCCCCTCCGAGCTTGGTTGCGTCTCTCGCTGCTCATCCCTGTGAGGCCATCTGCCGGCTGGGGCCCTCCGAGGGCCCCAGGCGGGCAGCTCCAGGCCGGCCTGCTCCTTGTTCGATTTCGTCAGGCGACGTCAGTGTGGCCGAACTGTTAAGAAACCAGCACAGAAACCAGCGTGTGGCATTTGAGACCACACCCCTAGCGAGAGGCGTTCTAATGCAAATTACAAGAATTGGGTGAGGCTTAAGGCAACCCCTGGATTTGGAGGGGAAACCCTCAATGCTGGATGCTGGAGTGACATGCTGAAACATGCACCAGCAATTTATGTCTTTTGGCTCCTGATTTCAAAGACCAAAACCCCCAAAAACTCGCCGCTGGGACAGGAGCGGCATCCCTCAGTCCCTGGCCGATGCAAGCAGGAACTGTAAGACTCTGCAGGTTATTCTGCCCAGGAGCCCTGCTGCACGGTAGGCCCGAAGCCGGGTGAGCATTTCAGGTGGGGTTAGTTCCCTGGTGGGCCTGGAGCCGCTGACAGCCTGGCCATGGGGGCCTCAGTTGTCTGGGGGTCCCCAGGCCAGCCCTCCCTCACCTGTTGCCTCCTACATTGCTCTGTATTTCTGAAAGAAAGCACACACGCTGGTTTTACTTGCAGATGTGTTACACATTTTTTTTAGTGATGACTCAACTGAATCCTTCGTTACATCACACGTACTATTTCCAGCTTAGTTTGGAAAAAAGGGAACCTTCCAGTTTCTTCTTCCACAAGCCAAGCAGCGGGGAATCAGGACACTAGAGGCCCAAGCTCCCTTTAAAGGCGCTTTCTCTCAGAAATGTCAGCCGAGCCTAACAGAAATCGGCAGCGTGAGAGTCCAGCTCTCTGTGTGTCTTGTCCCTAAACTGCAGACCGTTTAACATAAAGTCCTGTTTCCTGGAGCCTTTCCCGTAGCGACACGCTCTGCGGGGCTTCTTGTCGGTGTGCTCCTGGAGCAAACAAAACTTTAAGGCGCTTCTTACATGGCTCCTAGCTCCCGGCCCCTGGGCTTGGCTGCGGAGAAAGAACACTCTAGAGTCCGGCCATATGTCTCGAGGCAAACATTGCAGAATGCCACCACAGGGCATTCACTTCCTCATTCGGTCTTCGGTTTTCAGTCATTCTGTTTTCACTGCAGGGAACTAAAACCGCCTGTTCCGGGGTCATTTTCCTTCAACACACATGACCCGACTATACTTGTCCCCAAGTGGCCTCTCGGGGCTCCCAGCCCTGCTCTTCTACGCTTCTGTTTGTTTAGGGCTGTTTACTTAATTGCTTAAAAAGAAATTCTCAGTCATTCTGATTCTGTGAGGTTGAGAGAAGTGAGGCGAGTGAGGCCCTGGGCCCGCGTCAGCGTCCTGCCTGACCAGGTCTGTGGGTAGCTCTGGACTTAGCAGGCTCATCGGGATTGAAGGGCCCCGCGCACCCCTTTCCAGCTCACCGGGTCAGCCTGAGCGCTAAGTCCCCTTTCTGCCTGTTCGCAGCGCCAGCCGGCCTTCGACACCTTCGACGGGTCTCTGTTTGCCATGTTCCCTTCCCTCAGTGAAGAGCAGACGCTCCAAGAGGTGCCCACAGGCCTGGACTCCATTTCTCACGGTAAATCATTCCCGGGCTGGACAGACTGTGCGGGGCCTCGCGCCGGTCAGCCCAGGCGGCGGTGGCCGCGCGTCAGCCCCGCGGGTTGGTGTCTTGGGTCTTTGTGATAAAGACCCCGCTGGGGCATCAGGACCAACCTGGGGGAAGACGGCCCTCCCAGCCAGGAGCTGGGAGACTATGGTGTCAGCCGCCCCCCGCAGCAGCGAGCTGCTGGCAGCCTGCGGGGGACCCCCTCAGGTTTCCACTGGGAAGTTTGCAACCCTGCAGCGAGCCCAGGACGCCCTTCCGAGGTGCACGCTGGACCAGAGGACAGGGACATGCGCCCGGACTCTCGTTCTGGAGTCGCATCAGCTGTTAGCTCTCTCCTCCTGGCACACCCCAGTTTTGGAGGATCATTCTAGTTGCCACCCATGTGTGTTTATTTCTGTGGTTCTCGGTGTCGTTGTGTACTGTTGTTAGGAGGACTAGCACGTCAGGTAATGGCTCTGCCGTTGAGATGATGAGCTGGTGCAAAGGTTCCAGAGGTTACTTTCTTGTTTAAAGAAGGTGCTAGAAAGTACAGAAAATTGGTAGAAACACACACAGGCTTGCGTGAGCTCCCATCACGTGCCAGTCGTTTATCATTCTCGAAGTTGGGGAGGGAACCCAGAGAAGACAGAAGGTGTGTGGACCTGATCACCCCAAGTGCCGGGGTTCCCATTACGTCCAAGCAAGCTCCCCGGCCGGGGCTTAGTCTCGTGAAGCCCCTTCAGATTGGGCATTGACAGTCCGGTAGCCTTTGACCAACAGCCCTGCAGTTTCTTGCGTTGTCTAAGAGGTTTGAATGGATTTAGATATACACCCTACCCAGGCATACCTGCTTGAAGCACCTTTACAAATAAAATAAGCCTGAGTTCTCTTTTGGATGCTTTAGTGCTGCCCTGCGAGGTGAGACGGTTTCTCGCTTTCAGCGCAGAGCTTCCGCTCAGTATTTATACGCCCAAGGAATCGCGTCAAGCTGTGCGGTCAAAATCCTCTGCCCTGGAGACTCAGGTTCTTCCCCGAAACGCTCCCTCTGAGGCTGCTCGAGCCCTAGCGTCCCGGCCTTCCTTTGCAGACGCCGCCAACTGCGAGCTGCCCCTGCTCACCCCCTGCAGCAAGGCCGTGATGAGCCAGGCCCTAAAAGCCACCTTCAGCGGCTTCAAAAAGGAGCAGCGCCGGCTCGGCATCCCGAGGAGTAAGTGCCCGAGCAGCCCTGCGACGGGGGTGGGCCAGCGGCGCGTCGGGCTCTCCGCGGGCCCAGGGCGGCCCACCCGGCTCGCGGGTCAGCGGGCAGTGCCAGCACGCCCGTCTCACGCCTCCTCCTGCCGTTCTCCCCCGTGGCCCGCCTTTTCCTCCCCCCGCAGACCCCTGGCTGTGGACGGAGCAGCAGGTGTGCCAGTGGTTGCTCTGGGCCACCAACGAGTTCAGCCTGGTGAACGTCAACATCCAGAGGTTCGGGATGAACGGCCAGGTGCTGTGCGACCTCGGCAAGGACCGTTTTCTGGAGCTGGCTCCGGACTTTGTGGGCGACATCCTCTGGGAGCATCTTGAGCAGATGATCAAAGGTACCAGCCGAGGACATGCGGCGGGGGTAGGGGCTGCTCTAGGCCCGCGGGCCAGCTTGCGCACGTGGCCCGGGACACACGGAGTGTCAGGGTGGCAGTGATGGTGGAGCAGGACTCCACGTGCGTATGTATGTGTGCACATGTGTGCATGTCGTGGGGGGGGGCGTCGTGTGCTTGGCCATAGAGGATGGCCGCAGGCAGCAGCTTCAGCTACTAGCTCAGTCGCCCGAGGACCTTCGCCAGAGGCCGAGCGTCCTGGCTGAGCTGTGGAGCAACAAGAGCCCCGCAGAGCCGGCAGCACGTCCTCTGGGACCGGGGCCTCTGCGCTCCCACACTCCACGGGGGCCCTAGGTCCGGCGGAACCCCACGACGAGAATGGGGCAGGGTGTGCTTTTGAACACAGGGTGCAGGAGCCAGTATATAGTCACACACTGACTTTCTAGGACGGCTGCCACTGAGCAAAAGAACGCTCGTCACCAGAGACCTGTTCTGCATGTTTAGACTTAAATGGTCTCGATGTTAAAAATGGTTGAGTCAGAGGAGAAACAGAGTGAAGGTGAAAATACAGGAAAATTGGTCTGTTATTAGGACTCAGGGAAATAGTCATCAATTAATCGATTTCAAACACTGAGTGTCAGTATCTCTTATGGACTGAATCCCCCCAACCCCTGAGGATGCAGCCGCCAGCTTTTTTACTCAGGCTCCTAAAGGCCCCCGGGGTCCTCGACTTGACGAGGCTAATCGGAGAAATCTCCAGCGATTCTGTGACTGAGACTCGGGAGCGAGTCCCGGGTTTGGATCCCGGGAGTTCGTGTTGGCTGTTGTGGGGGGCACATCAGCTTACCCAGAGGGCCCATCTTCCCCGCAAAGCTCCCAGGCGCTCGTGACCCCTTCGGAGTCCCCAAGCCCTGGAGGAACGTTCTGTTCCGAGCAATGGCCGTCGGCCTCTGGGCAGGGACCCTCCATCTCACTGACCCACTGTTTCTCCGGCCCCACGGGAGGCATTTTGTGAAGATTTGGTTATTTGCTGACTGCGTAGATGATGCACAATCTGGATCTCTGAGAGTGCGCAAAGGAAAGCTTAGCTCTGCCCGTGAGCTTTCATTTTGGAAAACATTCTAGTTATCACAAAAATGTGCTGGCGTCTCTAGTTTTTGAAGACGACCTGGTGGCATGGAACACAGCAACTAAAAGTGAAATATGGATTGGCTTAAAATTTAGTTGCTCTGAAATAACTGTCTGAATTCTGACAGTGGCGTTCCTGGGTGGTCTTGCGCTCGATTTGCAATCATACGTGTCCTGTGTCTGTTTTCCAGAAAACCAAGAAAAGACAGAAGACCAGTACGAAGAGAATTCACACCTCAACTCAGTGCCTCACTGGATCAACAGCAATTCATTAGGTTGGTCCTGTTAGCTCTCCCTGAAAGCTCACTTCTGAGTCTTGGATTTACAGAGGTCGGAAGCCATGTCGAGCTAGGCTCCCGGGGCCCAGCGTGGCTGCTGAGACGGCGCCTGGTGTCTGCGGGGCTGTGTGGTCGGAATGGGCTGCGCACCAGACCCAAAAGCCTTGGGGGGAAGCAACAAACTGTGCCCTAAGGAGGCACGGGGACAGAATGAGACAAGCTGCTGAGACAAGCTGCTGCAGGCAGATCTGGAGCAACAATCAGAGGTGGCACAGGCAGTGTGTGGAGAGCAATGCTTTATTTCCTCTGACCTTTGGAGTCCCAAGCCAGAGAATCACAGACTGGGTTACGGGATCTCCCAGCCCTGTGGGAGGGGTGGCTGGAGCTGCTCCCGGGAGTCACATGCTGGCGGCTTGTCACTTCCTCCATCTCAGGCCTAGCTTCCGGGACGCAGAGACAGCTGGGGACCCTCACCCTGAGGGTCCCGTGAGAGCCCCAGCAGTAGTCACACTGAGGTGTTGCTTCCTGGGTCCTGAGCCCGCCACCGTTTTGGAAGGGGGCTAACAGGGAAGGCAAACGGTTAGAGAGGAAGCGCACTCAGTGGGCAGCCTGCCCGCCATGCCCACATTCACTGGGCTTCTGGAGGGTGGCCGTCCGGGCACACACACAGCTGGTGGGAGGGCACGAGGGTCTGCGGCCCGTGAGTTCAGTCCCAAGTCGCTTAACGGCGTTCTGGTCAAAGATGTAGCACCCTGCACCCCAGACCATCTCGGGGTGCGTGGTTACCCCCTGAGGCGTCACACAGGGCAGTTGCCGGCCGGCTCGCTGCTGGGGACACAGCCCCCCGCGAGGACACGACTTGCCTCACAGCTCTGGTCTGATGGTTGGTGGTTGACTTCCAGGTTTTGGCGTGGAGCAGGCCCCATATGGGATGCAGGCGCAGAGCTACCCCAAAGGCGGCCTCTTGGACAACCTGTGTCCTTCCTCGGGGGCGCCCCGGGCACTCAGTTCCGAGCAGGAGTTTCAAGTGTTCTCCAAGTCTCGGCTCAACACCGTCAGTGTCAGCTACTGCCCCGTCGGCCAGGACTTCGCGGGCGGCAGCTTGAATCTGCTCACCAATGGCTCTGGTAAGATCCCGCTCCCCACAGGGCTGGAGGCTCGAATCTGGGAGCCGCTTATCAGATAGGCTCAGGCTGCTCCGTGTGCCCCGAGGCCAGCCGTTGGAGGGGCCCAGTGCTTGCCAGGTGCTAATTGCCCACAGGTCCCCGTCACGAATGACCGATGGTTTGGGCAATCATCCTCCCAGTTTCAGGCTCTAGTCTAGGCACTGAGGGTGTTGAGTCAGCCAGACATAGCCACTGCGTGGGAGGCTAGATTCTTCCACCCAGTGGGAAACTGGGGAAGACAAGGTAGGTGTGTGACAGATTTCTTTTGATGGACACATACCTATACCATACACAAATCTTAGGCTGTACAACAGGTGGGATTTTTACATGTGTACAATGGGGAACAGCCATCCAGATGGAGAGAGACGTCCCCAGCCCTCAGGAAGGCCTCTTCATACCCAATCCAGTCAATAGTTCTCCCACCTCAAGAGGAAACCATTGTCCTCACTTCATCATGGTTTTTCTTCTTGAACTGGACATCCCTGGAATCACACCACATGTTTGTCTTAGCCTGGTCATTATGTCCAAGATCTGTCCATGTTGTTGGAAGTGGCGGCCAGTTCTGCTTTTTCATCGCTGTATAATACTCCATTCTAGAAAGCCCACATTTGCACTGATTTATCCGATGACCTACCACTGATGGAAGGTGAGGCTGATCATGAGGAATACGCATTAGGCAAAGTCTGAGGGGTTCGGCCATAGCAGGGGAGATGGTTGGTTGGGGGTGAGAGGTGGTGACGCTGCCGCCAGGCCCACACCACTTCGAGGTTTCTTATTCCACTGCCCTGGAGGAGTCAAAGTCTGTGCTTGGTTGTGTTTTCCAGGGAAGCCCAGAGACCACGACTCGCCCGAGAGTGGCCCGGACAGCTTCGAGAGCTCGGACTCCCTGCTGCAGTCCTGGAACAGCCAGTCGTCTCTGCTGGACGTGCAGCGAGTACCTTCCTTCGAGAGCTTCGAGGACGACTGCAGCCAGGCCCTGTGTCTCAGCAAGCCGACCATGTCTTTCAAGGATTACATTCAGGAGCGGAGCGACCCGGTAGAGCAAGGCAAACCAGTTATACCTGCGGCCGTGCTGGCTGGCTTCACAGGTGAGCGTGCCACAGGGCCCGTACCCTGCCCACCTACCGCAGCGCCAGCTCCATCCGGGGTGTTTGTAGCCTGCGCGCGTCAGTATTCATGCCCCACATTTCACCTGTCCGCATCCCCGAATTCTGAGCGAGAGCTCAGGGCCGGCTGAATCGCACAGGCCCCTTGCTCACCTGGGATACGCCACCATTCCGGAGAGGAGGCGGCCCAGGGCCGGCGTGGAGTCCTTCGTGCTGACTCACTCCTCCAGGAATTTCCAAGAATGTAAACGGCCCTGGGCGGGACAGCAGGGCCGGCCTGGGTTACGGGGCTGTTTACCTTTCCGTGGTTCCAAAATCCATCTCATTTTAAAGGTTAGGGTCAGAGCTATTCTGGGCAGGGGACAAATATTAAGTCTGTTTTTAGAGCCAGATTTGTCCGAGACTTTGGTGAAAATAACAAGTTTGGTTTTATCCCCCGTGGCTTTGTGTGTCCTCAAATGTGTGTTTGGCGCATATTTTGACCATATGGGGCCACTGTCGATGGAAAAACACCTACCTAAAAGCCAGGAGGTTAAAATAAGAAGACAGAGACACCCGCTTTTCTCAGTTAGACAGAACAGCCACATAACCGTGTTAAAATCCACATAGACTGTGAAGGCAGGGGTAGCTTTCAGCCATGGGGAGTCGGGCCTGACAGCTCAGCGGCTGTGCTGTTGGGTTTCTTCAGTTAGTGTTACCCTCTGGCGACTCCATGGCTGGTCCTTAGGACAGCCCAGCGGCGTGGGGCACGGGGAGGCCCTGGGCATGCCCCGCTCTGCTCAGACTCCGTCTGGTCTTCCTGGCCATGCGTCTCGGCCATTGCCTGGTGGTGGCCGGGGCCCTGGCTCCAAGCTGCCTCTTGCGCCACAGCCCAGGGCGCTACCCCTCACAAGGGGCGGCTCTGGGTACTGACGGGGCAGGGTGCGGATCCCTCACCCAGCACGTGCTCGCCTGACGGGCCCCGAGGCTGTGGGTCCGGCCCGGGCTGCTGAGCGAACCCGGCTGGGCTTAAGCAATGGGCAGAAAGGCCCAGCCCGGATGCCAGGGATGCCTTGAGGTGGGCTGGAATGCCCTCCCCACACCCACCCGTCCCGCTGGGTGTTTCTAGAAATAAACCTTGAAAGTTATTACATAAGGGGCCATTAAACCGGATCAAGAATTTAGATGCCAAGAGTTGGTGGCCCTGTTTTTGTCCAGAAGGACCAAACCAGCAATCACGGGCAAGTGGCCTCTTCCAGGACCGGAGCGGTCAGGGTGGAGGGCCACGCATTCGGTTCCGGCCGCACCCCCACGCGCTGAGCCCCTCCCCCGAGTCCCGCCGTCTCGCGGGAGGGCTCGCTGTTGGGCGTCGGGCTGGGCTGGGGGGAGCCCTGGGGCGCGGGTCTGACCGCCCCTCTCCCGCAGGCAGCGGACCCATCCAGCTGTGGCAGTTCCTGCTGGAGCTGCTGTCCGACAAGTCGTGCCAGTCGTTCATCAGCTGGACGGGCGACGGGTGGGAGTTCAAGCTCGCGGACCCCGACGAGGTGAGCGGCGCCCGGGAGACGGGCGGGGACGCGCAGCCCCGTTTGCTCCCAAGGCGGGCGCAAAGAGGGCTCGCAGGGAGAAGCCAGAACGCCTCCAGTGCCCCTCACCCGGCGTCGGTGTCCTGGCAGGCGCCGCTGACGAGGCCTGGGGCGGAGGAACCCCTCTCGCCCACCCTCGTGGGGTGGCTGGAATGAGCGCTCAGAGTGTGGGGCCCGTTCCGACTCGGGACCCCCAATTCTAAGCCCTCAGTTCCCAGGAGGTTTTGCCTCAGATGGGCGCGGGTGTGGGTGGGGGCACCTCCCTCCTGAGCAGGCGGCCCCCCGGGGAGCACTGCCGGGTCCCTCGGCGGAGTTCTCTGGATGACCCCCCCCAGTGTCACAGCAGGGGGTGCGGGGCAGAGCGCCCCTTTTCGGAATTGCCGACCGAGCTGACGCCTCCCCCCCTCCGGTGCCCGTCACAGGTGGCCCGCCGGTGGGGCAGGAGGAAGAACAAGCCCAAGATGAACTACGAGAAGCTGAGCCGGGGCCTGCGCTACTACTACGACAAGAACATCATCCACAAGACGTCGGGGAAGCGCTACGTGTACCGGTTCGTGTGCGACCTGCAGAACCTGCTGGGCTTCACGCCCGAGGAGCTGCACGCCATCCTGGGCGTCCAGCCGGACACGGAGGACTGAGCCGCGGGACGAGCCGAGCCGGCCCGACCGACCGCTCCTGGGCCCCCGCGAGGCGGGCGAACGCCGCCGAGAAGCAGAGGCCTCATTTCATCAGAGCCGCGGCCCTGCGCCCGGAAGCGGCCCGTTTCCCCCTTCAGCCCGCCGACGGAAAGCGCTCTTCCTGCAGCTTTTCCGGCCGCGGCGGGAAGGATGCGCCCGCGTCAGGCCGGTGGCCGTTCTCACAGGAGCAGGCGTGGGGTGGACACACGCCCTTTTTTCTTTGTCTGCTTTGTTTTCTTTGCCTTTGGCAACCAGGAACGGAAAAGGCAAGAGCCGGTCTTTGTCGGAGAGGGGTAGGAGGGCGCCAGGAGAGGATCGTGCCATTTCAGAAGTTTGTATATATATTGTCGTAATCTTAAAATTGTTATCAGAATCCTCTAGCAGTCCTATTTAACAGAAATTGTATATTGTAATTTAAAGTAATTATATAACTGTATGAAATAAGAATGTGGACCGTGGATTTCAGCCCGCTTCTTAGGAGCACAGTGACGGCATTTTGCAGACGTCTGCCCGCCCGGGGGCAGGAAGCTGTGAGGTGTATTATTTACATGGAGCGTGCCCGCAGGACTAGAGCCCCGGTCTGGCTTGGTTTGGTTTTGCCTGGGCTAATATCTGGCAAGAACTTTGTACATTTGGGAATTTTTATAAGACACGTGACGTGATTGCAATATATCTGGGCACATCTGGCCCCTCAGCTTTCTCCTTTAATTGTCACGTCCAAGCTCCAAAGCAGTATTTTTCTTGACAGATGGCATTTGTTTTCCATTTCTCCGCATGCCTGTAAATCAGTTTATATACAAAACTCATTTTATTTTTTAGTTCAACTGCTTCTCCCCAACCACTCAACCTGTCCTGCCTGACCAGTCACTCCTTCTGTGCCCCACCAGCGTGCCCGAAATGACTCCGTATGGTTAAAATAAGAACACTATTTTTGGAAATATGCGACTCCTTTTCAGAGATCAGGAGGGATTTATGTAGCAGCTATTTTTACTGCAAAAGTAATTCACTGGAAAAAAATGTAATTTGTAAGAAAGTTTTATTTTTATCTCAGCTCCATGTAAAGCTAGACATTGTGCAGAGCTGAAGATGGGGGCGGGGGGCGGGGGGATGCTTATTGAACCTCTTGGACAGCGGCGAGGTGTGGTTTGTCCCCTCCTCGTTCCCTTGGCAGGTGCTGGGCTGTCCGAATAGAGGCCCCTCCATTTGGCTCAGTGCCCATGAAATAGTTTCCTTGGATGCAGAATGCCCAGAGGTGAGGGGGGCAAACAAGATGGAAAGAGAACGCATTGCAGTAGTTCAAGTGGAGAAAAGGTTTTGATGGAGATTTCCAACTTGGCTCGGCTGGGCTAATGTCAAGTGGATTTCAACGTGTGACCCAATGCTTGAACCTAAGGCCGGCATCTCTAAAGAACTGACCTTGTAACCAGATCAGATGATTGGGTGGCGGGGAGCTGCGGAGAGCCGAGCCGGAAGTGGGATGTCTGGGCCTGAACCCCCCACACGACATTTTCCAGGGTCTGTAAACACCGGATGTTTTTCTCGAGCCGGACCTGTTTATCGCGCCAACATCTGTTTATAACATCAGCAGACAGGGGCTGGGGACATCTTGCTGCCGAAAGAAATCTTAAGCATCGGCTCCTTTTATATGGGGTTAAAACACGTGAAACTGCCAATATTTGACATTTTTATCTACAAAGCTGGCGGTTTCAAGTGGTCCTCATGGTCATGGAAACTGAAGCCCATTATACATCTTTGGCATGTTATTGAACAAGTATAAAAATTTTGTAGTTTGGCCTTTCTTTCTCAAATAATAAAATATTTTGTTTATATAAACTGCCCCTTGTAGTAACTGCCCTTGCGCCTACCGCCCTGAGTGGGGGGGGGAGGATGTTGAACTCAGCTCTGGACCCTGCAGGGGCTTCCAGCCACTGAGTCACATCTCTGTCGAAACCGATCTTACAACCAAGTTAACTAGTAAATCCTGATGCAGCTGCACCCCACGGAAGGCATTCCCCAAAGGTGTTCCTTAAAGCCAGACATTCTTTGCAGTACCAATTGGACTAGCAAGATTCGGGGGCCTTGTCTCTACTGGCGGTTTGGCAGAGATGTCTGATGAAGCTTTAGAATGTGTATTGAGGATATTCGAATTTGAGGTTCAACAATCGGCATTGGAGGCCACCACTCTCCTGGGCTTCTGACAGGGCTGAATAACTTAGCAGCAGAAGGGGTGATGGTCCCGGGATGCCTGCTCTCAAGCTGGGTCTTGAGACCCCTTTACAGTCTTCAAGAAGTCAGCAAGGAGTCCCAAACCCTGGGGTGGTTCTCCCAGGGCTGTGTCCAACCTGCAGCCGGCCCCAGAGCTGATGGGAGCATCTCCTCCCAGCCGGAGTCAGCTTTCTGACTTGGATGTGGTTACGACAATGACGACGGGAGTTATTTATACTCTGGGTATCCACAAACCCCCCAAATCGCCACATACCCCCCTTTCCGGGAGCTGTTAAACATTTACCAGCACACCACTCATCATCAATGCTTACCAAATCAGAAATTAAAACATGACTCACTTTATTAGCTGCATATCAACATTGACTTCCAAAAAATTAAGAACAGCGTCGATTTACAAACCTGTCTGTGTAGACTGCTGATTCCTAGAGCTACTCACGCTCAGTCGGGGTTCACAGTGGGTCCCTCAACAACTAGGGGGTTGGGACACTGCTTGCGATTCTCTTGTGGTTCAAAGACCAAGTAGAACTTTGGAGGCCCCAAAATTCCTATAGCCTACTGCTGACCAGAAGTGTTAGCAGAAACAGCCAATGCATGCCTGTTTTGTAGGATATAGGCACTATCTATACACTGTATTCTTTAAGAGAGCCAGAGGAAAAAAAACATTAGTATGTTTACAGTATCGTATGTGTTTATTGATCTGTTTACAAGAAAACCCACATGTAAGTGGAGGCCCACCAGGTCCACCCTGCATTTTTCTAGCGTCGACTATGCTCAGGCTGTGTGTGAAGCACACAGGTGCATAACTGGAAGAGGGATGAGCCTCGATAGCGGCCTCCAATGATTGTAGAGAGTGTCTTACATTATGCCAAGGCAGACCAGTGGCAGTTTCTTAAACACAGTTGGAAAATGAAGCCATATCAACCAGCTTTCAGAGGGACTGACTTGCACTTTGTGTGGAATTTTTTTTTTTTTTTACCATCGTGTGATTTTGTAACCTCATGCCTTAGTCATTTGGAAAATATTGCTTCAAGATGTTGACACATTTCAATATACAATATCAAACCATCCCATTCATGACAATCACCACCAATTTCATCAGGAAGCACTGGGAAGCTGTCAAGCTAACAGTGGCAGAAAAGTTTTCAAAAATTCAAAATGTCACTTAGAAGCTCACATTTATCACCAGCAACAAAATCTCTTAAATGGTCTTTGTAGTAACCGGATTATTTCATGTATTTTTGAGGAAATAAGTGTCAAATACCCAAGTCTGAATAAACATGAATTGTCAATCAGTTGGTTTTTCAAATAAAACGTTCACAGACAGACTGGTTAGTTTAGCTTGCAACTCACACAGAGCCTGGCTGCATGTCCAGGGAACGCAGAAGTCTTATGTGTATTTTTCATTTCTTTATTCAGAAATTAAAAAGATGTGTATTCAGTTACTGATAAAGTTTATTTTCACTATTTCATCAAGGACATTTTTAGGTGAAACTGATACTTTTCCCTTATCCTGCAAGTGCATAGTGGAAGGAACACAAAGGCCCTTAGCACATGGCTGTCTCTGATCATTGCAGAGAGTGTCTTACACTATGTCAAGGTGGACCAGGGGCAGTTTCTTAAACACAGTTGGAAAATGAAGCCATATCAACCAGCTTTCAGTGGGACTGACCTGCACTTTGTGTGGATTTTTTTTTCAACCGTTACGCGATTTTGTAACTTCATGCATTAGTCATTTGGAAAATATTGCTGAAGATGAATATTGCTGAAAATATTGCTGAACCCCTGAAGATGTTGCAGGGATCTTACCCCCTTGATTTTTGTACCATCAGTGCAAACATAGACAAATCGACAAAAAGGGTAACAATATTGTAAAAATCATGTTGCCCTTAAGGACACCCCTGAAAGTCAGAGCCCATCCCCCCCAGGGGTATGTGGGCCTCGCTTTGAGAAATATAATAGAAAGCAGAGGCTTGAGAAGGTTCACACAGGGCGGTGAGGGAGATGGAAAGAGAGGAGGAAGAAGATATGGAAAGCTCTTTTTTCCCCTCCCTAACCTAACCTACCTACCATCCATTCTTCCAATCTTAGCCTTTCATTGACAGTCAAGGATGAAGCATTTTTCATTTAAAACAAAAAGGACTGTCCAGTGTCCTGCATGAAGGGGGGGGGGTCCTTCTCATGGGCGAAATGGACACTCTCAAAGTCCTTTTGCTACCATCCTTCACTATGTCTTTGACCTTCACATTCCACTCCAATTCCACATTGTTTTCTTTTAATTGTAATATTTTACAGTTTTTTAAAGTGCACTTTTCTTAATCCACAGCACGAGGTCAAGAAGAGAGCAGGTGTATGCCGTCTGTTTCCCTGCTCTCCCTTGTGGTGGGGATGACACAATTCTTTTTTTTTTCTTTTTAAAGGTTTATTTATTTATGCATACAAGCCGGGGTACAGACCAGAGGTGTGAGGCAGCTAGAGGGCTCACCAGAGACAGAGTGGGGAGCAGAACAGGCAGACTGACAGAAATACACTGCTGAGGGGAGCAGCGGGTGCGGCAGGAGAGGTCTGCCGCGCCATGTGATAATCTCCCTGGTCAGGCATCGAACTCATGCCACCGACACCCCCGACAGCTCCACAGCGCAGCGCCTAACCGCTGCGCCACCGGGGAGGCCCCGGAAGACACGAATTCTAATGCCTTTCATCCACCCCTTCCCGATTCTCCCTCATACAAGGGCCTGAAAGCCAACAGCGGTGGACGCTCACGGCTGTCAGGTGTGGGCGGGGGCATTGGGGCCAGAGGTGACTGGGGGAGCAGGGGATCAGGGCTGGCAAGCCACATCACCACCTCTTTGGAAGCTCAACTGGTAGTCATGTCTCATTGTGCCCTGGGTATCACTCTCTGACTGTGGTGTGCTTATGCGAGGGCGAAGTCTTCAGTGCCTCGGTTTCCCCTCCACAAAGTGGGATCGTTGGGTGGTGGTAGGTGGATGAATCTTATTGGTGTAGGAGGTCGATGACCTGGGGGGCTCCATCTAATCATAAGCAAAGCATTCCAGTGGGGGAGGGGGACTTCGGAGAAAACACCCCTCCTGGTAGCCACCGACTCTGCTTTCATAGAAAGTGGGGAGCAGAGCGCAGCCACACAGCTGACAGGTAACTGACACAGTGCTGACCTTCCCTCCCCCATGTTCTCCTGCCACAGTAAACACGGTGCTGCCCATCGGCTCCCCCAAGCTTCCAGTTCCTCCTTTCACCAACAGGGCACAGCCCTCCTTGGAATGCTTAATTATCCGCCAGCCTCCTCCCCAAAGAACACACAGTCCTCGTCTACACAGCAGCTGGTGGCAGCTCACTGAGTTGAGCAGACACTAGTATCCCATAATCTGGGCCAGATGTTAATCTGTTTTCTGTCAAAGCAAAACAGAAGGCTGAGTGAGACTCAGAACGGCGAGGGGAAACCCCTCATTGCGCAATTCTTTTGTAACTCCTGGGCAGGGTTGGAACATGTGATCCTGCGTGAATCCAGCGTTAGGGGAAAGACCATTTTTGGTCATAGCTGGTATGATGACACCTTTGCAACTGAAGTCGACACGACCTTTATCCATGCGCAATGAGTGATGGCTCTGTCCTCTCCCCTCCCAAAGCCATGTTCAAAAGCCCAGGATTGCCAAATCTCCGCCCCCCCCCCGCCGGCCTCCGCCTCACTGCCTGCCGCTTCACACTCTGAGGACACAAAGCAAAGCACAGCACGCACGTGTGCGCTGAGATGGTGAGGGGCCAGAACCGCTGGGCCCAGGGCCCAGGGCCAGGGGAGGCGGGTGGCAGGAGGGCAGAGGGAGGCTTGGAGGGCACGACAGTGGTAAGTAACAAATGAGCTCTTACGCAAAACCGCCGAGCCAGCTGTGGTCCGGCCCCACGCAAGCCAGGAGAAACACCTGCCCCGTCTGCTGGTGAACCCACGGATGGGAGCGATGGAAGAGGATATTTTTCACCCCAATGATGAAACCATCCCCCCCCCTTCAGATCACATTTGGAGGTACTTGGAGTTAGGACTCCAATATCTGAATTCTGGAACAGCACAGTTCAACCCTGAACATCTCCCAACACCAAGTAAGTTAAAACCACTTAAAGAGCACACAGGAGACACCGGCCTTACAAGTTCCCTCGATCGGTGATAAATATATACTGCAAACTCAAGAACTACCACTAAAAATCTTAAAAAGGAGTACGAATAAATGAATCAATTATGGTGTAGGAACATTATGAAAGAATAAAACAGAAACATACACATTACTCAACAAAACCACAAAAGGCAGAAAGAAAGTTAAAAAAAAAAAAAAGAAACAGAACAAAGGCAACAAAGAGAAAGCAATTAATGAGCACCGGAGGTATTAAACCTGATATGTCAATAAGCACTTTAAATGGCAATGGTCTAAGTGAATCAAAAGACAGACTGAGCGGGCGAGAAAACAGTATCCACGCACGGGTGGCCCACGAGAAACCTCCACAGCCACTAAGACGCAGCTGAGTCACCAGGACAGGCATGCCTCGTTTCCTGACGTTTCCATCAGTCACAAGCCACACCTACCGCGGCGGCCCCAGGGACTCTGTCATAGAGCCCAGGAGTGTGGCAAGCTGTTCCTAGGTTTGTGCAATGACACTGCATGGCATTTGCACAATGGTGGAAGCACCTGGTAATGGATTTCTCAGAACGAATCCTTGTCTTTCCGCAACATGTGGCCGTATAAGGATCAAGAGAGAGATGCCACGCTGATAGCAACATTGAAAAGCCAGAATAGCTGCACTAAAACGGGACAAAACAGACCACAGGGTGAGGGAATGATGCGAGTTTCAGGAAGAGGGGGAGTGGCTTGTGAGGTACCAAGGATTCTTAGGGCAATGAAGCTGTTTGAACAACACGACGATGCGTACGTGACACGACACGTTTGTCGGAGCCATCGGACACACAGCCAGCATGGACGAGGGACTTCCGTTCCTGGCGAAGCCTCCGCCTTGCTTTACCGAATGCACTAAACGTGTGGTATTAATTCAGGTGTCCCTGGTAGGGGCGCTGCGCTGGGGAGCCAAGAGGGTGTATGGCAACAGCAGCATCTGGGCCCACAGTGCAGACCCCAGAGGCCCCTCCCGGGAATCTGCCCCCACGGCAGTGCGGCCACCTGGCCCTTGTGGGGTGAAGGGGGGAGACACCGCTGCGCCTCGGCGGGAGCTTGGGGGAATGAGGCGGTGGCGTGGCTGCGTGGCCGCACGCCTCCGGGCCCGAGAGCCGGCTGGGGGGACCGGGCTGTGGGAAGGAGCGGCCGGCCGGGCTGTCCAGGGCCCACGTCCCTGATGCTCAGGGGAGAGGCCTTGGCGTCCGCTGGTGGACATCACCAGTGTCAGACCCAGGGCAGCTGCGAGGGGCGGCCGGAGAGGGCACCAGGGCCCTGGTCACAGGCCACACATGCCCCCGCAGCCAGCCTGGCACCATCAGGATTATTTTCATGTTTCCAGACACGAGGCTGTCGGGACAGAGCGGAGAACACTTGAGGCTCTTCTGCTGGCCTCTGTCCACGCTCGAGCAGGCACCTACCGGGAGGCTGCTTCCCCAGCACCCCAGAGTGGATGCTTGAATTTGGGTCCGCCCTGCGTCCCTGCCCCCCTCTGTGGCCTTCTGAACTGCCCTCCTCAGCCTGGAACGGCCTCCGACCCTCAGTCGGGCTGGGCATGAGGCCCCAGCAGGCCCCGGGCACAGCCCTCTGGGACAGACTAGTGCAGACACTAAGAAAGAGGGGCTCCTCCCCTTGTGAAGTCACAGACACCTGGGCTCCCGGGGGCTCCCCGTCGTCCCTTCTGGAGATCTCCTGATGAGAACTAGGCTGCTACAGAGAGAGCAGAAAAGATAGAGAAATAGGCAGAGAGCTTGGCCTGGATGCAGCTGTTCCTGACGACCCGTCACTGTCTCAGAAGTGACCTGCGCTGTCCAATCTCCTGTGAGGCTTAAGCCAGTCTGAGCAGAGTTCCAGGTGCTGGCATGTGAAAGGATCCTCTCGCTTACCCTTTGTGCTTTATGCCAAGTCTGCTGAGGCGCAAACTCTGTCTCAGCAGAGCCTGTTGAGAGTCCCAGGTCTCTGGCACAGGCAGGCGAGGCAGCTCCGGCTCAGCTGCCACACACGGGCTCACGCCTGACGGCTAAGGACGGTGACAGGTTCCTGTGGGGTCACCTGCTGCCCCCTGCTGTGCTCCTCCCCCCGAGGGGCCTGGGGAGCCGAACCTCCCCGGGGGCACGTGGGGACCGGCGTGGAGAGCTCAGCCGGCCGTGGCCACGGGCTTCAGGCTCCTCCGAGGAGCTGGCCAGGCCTGTGACACATTCTCTCCAGGGGAACTTCTGGAAAGAGGCTGCCACTCCCCAGGGGCAGGAACTGGCCCCGAGGCAAGAGCAGGGTCTCTGTCCCCAGCAGTGACCTGGGCGGTGCCACTGGGGTAACTCTTGGCCCCTAGAGACCCTGAGGCCACAGCTCCCTGGAGCTTCCCAAGGCTGAGGCTGAAAGAGGCTCAGAAGCAGCCTGCCTGCCCCAGGAAGAGGGGGAGAGGGCCCCAAGGCGGCCCCCTGCTCTGCCCCTCCCCCAGGAGTGACTAGCTCGGAGAACAGCGGCCCTTGGTCGCCAGCCATCTCTGCCCCACCCCGCCAGCACTCGGCCATCGGGTGATTTCATTACCAGTGCCCGCGAGGACCCGCTGGGGCCGGTGCAGTAGCCCATGTGCTGCCCGTCCCCCCCGCAAGCTGAGTCATCCGGGCAGCATGAATGAAACCGACAGAGCAGGATAATTGCGGGAACAGAGCTAATGGACAAGCCCGTTCCCAGCCTCCAAACGCCTCAGTCTGAACAAGGAACCCCGGCTGAAGTTAACCCCTGCCCGATGAGCCCGCCGGGGGAGACGGAACCAGCGATGCTTCCGCCTGTGAAAACTCACAAAACACGGCTAGAGAGGACGCCCTCTCCCCCCCTGAGCAAAGTCAACGCCAAGCGGTGTCGCGAACTCTGAGGGAGACAGCCGGCGCGGGGGTCGCAGGCCTGGGAGAGCGCCCCCAGCGCTCCTGCACCCCGGCTGCCCCAGCTCCTCCGCAGAAGCCCCCACCCCTTGTGCTCCCAGATGCGGTTGTCAAAGCAGAATCGTCCCCGCCCAGCTCCTGGGGCTCAGAACACAGTGAGGCTCCAGCTCTTGAATTCTCTGCCACCAGCTGGCATAAAACCCCAACCAGAGCTGACACCCCAGGAGGCTGTGGGGACCCCCAGGGGTCCTGCACCATTGCTGGGGCCACACACTGGGGCCAGAGTCTGCACCCTAAGCTGGGACTGTCTTAGCCCTCCAGGGCCCGGCTGCCCCACGGCTCCCCCACTGGACCCCAACTCTCGGAGCTCTCTGTCGGGGCGCTGACTGGAGCCACAGAAGGAGGAGCAGCCCCCAGGGGCCCGAGAGCCAGGGCGACCACACGGTCACCCGCAACCCACTCTCCAACCCTGGTCCCCTCACCTTTGCTCACAGGCCGTCTCCCCCAGCCCAGGTCCTGGGGCCCCTTCTGGCTGTGGGCACGGGCCCCCCACCTGCCGAGAGCGGTGACACATTTGCTGCTTGGTGCCTGGTCTGGGCCAAACAGTATCTCCCCAACACTGATGCCCCCGCCCCGGCCCCTCAGATGTGACCCCGCTCGGATGGGGCCTTTGCAGATGTGGTCGGGAAGCCCCGCACGGGCACTGTCTTTCCGTGGCGGCCGCCGGCACGGCAGCACGGGAGCCTCCCCCAGGCCTTTTCCTGCCGGCTGATGGGGCCTGGCCCCTTCTCATCAGCCGCCTGGCCTCTGAGTTGCTCCATTGCAGGGACCTGCAGATGCTTCCGGAAGGGCCTGAACAGTAACATCTGTGGCTTCCAGGCTCGGCGCAGCCCCGGGCCCGCGCTGTGGGGAGCCTCCCAGTGAGACTTGCTTGTGACACAGCCGCAGGTGCAGGTGGACACAGCCCGTGGGCTCACGGGAAAGCGCCTGCTCACTTGCCCCGGCTTCTGTCTTCTCGCTGGCTCGCGCAAGTGCGCCCTAAGTTCTGGGTCCCACCTCACAGCCTCACTTGTCAGTCCCGCCGAGGACCCGGGGTGGCGGCTGCCTGGTGGGCTTTGCCTTGTGGTCCTGCCACGAGGTCCAAGCAGACAGGACAGCTGCAGTGCAGGGGGCGCCCCACTGCCTGCACCCGCCAGCGCCATCCCCAGGGCCGCATGCACCCCCAGTGGTGGTGGGGGCGTCCACAGCAGCCCGGGGCCTGTGTCGCCCACACCTCTGGCTGGACCTCGCCGAGCCAGCCTAGGAGAGTGGAAAACGGCCCTGGCTTGGCAGCATGGACACATTTTCCCAGAGCTCGGGGTGACCATGGGTGGCCACGCACCAGGGTTCCAGCCCTTCAGACCAAAGCTGCGTAGCCCGGGGGAGGGGGACGGGAAGGCCCCCTCTTCTGCAGTGAGCCAAGTGCCTTGTGGGCGGGGCATCGGCTGGCACGCGATTGAGGGGAAATTGCCCAATTTCTTCAGTGCTTCCCTGGCAAGGTGAGCATCACCTTTGTGTGACCGAAACCTTTTCACACGTGGGCTCGGAAGGAGCAAAAGCCACGTCTGAGGGTGGCTGTGCCTTCCCGTCTCAGCGGGGCAACAGTGTCGCCCCGATTTGCAGGGGGAGAGTAAAGCTCAGAGCCGCTCAGGATGCGGCCCAGACTCAGCACAGACCCCTGCTGCACGCCGAGCTCCCGCTGGCAGATGGGGCTGCAGGGCTGCGCCTGGACATCTGGCACGGCCCCGGCCGCGAAGGAGAAGCGCTCGAGGCCGGGAGGGGGCCAAAGGGCTCACCGCTCCGGGTCCCCAACGAGCTCGCTGCAAAGCGTGGGCGGGAACCCAGATAATCTAAATCCCGCATCTTCCTCTCGTCTTTTCTTTATAGAAAACATTTCAGTTTCGCCACATCAACCAGAGTGTAAAGTGCACAAAGACCACAATTTGTTTGTCTTTCATGACTTCGGTGCCAACGTCAGCACGCACATTGGGCAGTGGTAGCTGCGCCCTCTGGGAAGCCAGTGAGTCACGGGAAAAGGACACGGAAGGGCTCCTGTGTCCAGCGGAGCCCTAGGGGCCGTCCTGCCCGGCACACGGCCGCAAGGCTCCACTCAGCACAGGGTCGCGGAGGTGCAAGCATCAGCCCCCGCCCACGGCCAAGAGAAACTCACAGGACCAGGTCTCTCTCCTTGGGCATTATTAAAATCCGGGGAGAGACACGCTGACCACAGAGGCATCTGTCAAAACACGGGAGGTTTTGCTTGCCTTGTCCAACTTGGCTTTGGAGGACCAATTATTACTTTCAGTTTCCCCCAATTCCAAATAGATAGCTCCCGGGGAATGCAGGGAAGGCGTCCCAGGCCCGACATATGGGCTTTATCAACCCCATTGTTTATTCTTGTGCAATTAGAGGCATCATTTCTGAAAAAAGAATTTCAGGACTGGAATAAATCTATTTGTATCATTTTCCTAGAAGTGACTCTGCTGCTTTGTGTAGCTTCATTTCATACTGAACTTGGTTTACTGGAAGTTTGGATAAACAAAGCTCTCATGAGTAATTAGTACCCAATTAGGCCAAGGTTTCATGTCTGGGTGAGTCAAGGCCTCTGTTTCCTGACCTCTGGGAAGAATTAAATAGGTCAGGCCTCTGTTTACAAAGCCAGGCCCAGCCCTGACTACCCCAAGCAATTGACAAGTTCTTGTGAATAGCTGCACATCTAGATAAAACCACTCAGTTGGTTCTGGTGGTTGGACCGCAGAGGTCTAGGGCCTTCTCTGTGCTGGTCTTGCAGGAGGCTCCCCTGCCTTCCAGCATCACCGAGACCGTTTCCTTCCAACCATCTGTCCCTCTCAAACGATGAACCTGAAGGGAGGGTATCTACTGACGACAGTTTCTGTCTGATTTACTTCTCCTAATTTTGTTTTATGAAAATGTTCAAATACACCAAAAAGTTAAAAGAAGAACACAATCTGTATACCCACATCTGTATACCCACCATGTGTCTCCTAAGAGTAAGGACATTCTTCAGGACAACCAAGCAACCAGAGAA
The DNA here is from genome assembly GCA_004024925.1 of Scalopus aquaticus. Taxonomy (NCBI): domain Eukaryota; kingdom Metazoa; phylum Chordata; class Mammalia; order Eulipotyphla; family Talpidae; genus Scalopus; species Scalopus aquaticus. Next base: position 26,003 of record PVIJ01002899.1, read on the forward strand.
AGAACCGAAGTGATCTAAGTAACTGGAGTAAAATGACTCGGTGTTTCCTTACTGTCCTTTTAAAATCCATAGGACCTGTAGTGATGCTTCCATTTCATTCCAAGTGTGGTGACCTGTGTTCTCTGTTTTCTTCAGAATAAGTCTACTTAGAGGTTTATCAATTTCATTGAATATCCTTTTCAAAGAACCAGTGTGGGTTTCATGCCTATAATTTATTTTTTAGTTTTTATTTATTTCTACTTTTATGTTTATTATTTCCTTCTTATTGGGGTTTAATTTTTTTCTGTTCTAGCATCTTAAAGTGGAAATTTTGATCGTTTTTCAGTTATGTATCACAAATTTTGCCATGTTGTATTTTTATTTTTATATAGTTCAAAATACTCTTAATCGCCTTGATGTCCAAATATTTGGGGACTTTCCAGATATTCTTCTGTGGTTGATTTCTTATTAAATTCTGTCATTGGGCAAAGCATAAATTGTTAAATTTGTTGAGACTTGTTCTAACCCATAGCACATTCTCAGTCTAGCTTACTGAATGACCCAAGTGCACTTGAAAAGGAGGGATATTATGCAGTTGTTAGGTGGAATTTTTATGACAATTAGGTCAAATTGGTGAATAGTATCAGTCTCACTGAATTTCTGTTTAGTTCTATAAATTATTGAGAAAGGAGTCCTGACACTTGCAACTCAAATTATTGATTTACTTATTCTTTCAAGCCAGGTTTTGTTTTGTTTATTTATTTGTATGTGCACAGTCAGGACTGCTGTGTCTTTGTGCTGTGTCTTTGTTGATGTGCTGTTGCTATGGAATGTTCTTTTGAAGCCTAATTTTTCTGACATTATGTTTCTCATGAAGCCAGTCTTACTTAATTTTGACAGTTGTTTTTCATCCTTTTTAGTTTTACCTATCTTTGTCCTCACACTTAAACTTCTTGTAGATGACACATAATTTTGCCCCTTTTATTAACCTCAATTAGCTCTGTCTTTTCACTGGCCTGTAGGCCATTATCTGTGTTGCAATTTTCAATAGGGGTGAGTTTAATCTACCTTCTTGCTACATTTTTCTATTTGTCCCATCCCTTCCTTATTTCTTTTTCTTCATTTCCTGCTTTCTTTTGGAAAGAAAATATGCTCTCTCTATGCATATGTGTGTGTGAATGTGTGTGTGTGTGCATGCGCGTGCGCACGGCGCTTTGTGTGTGTGTATATGTATATATGTATAGTTACTATATATGTACAGTTACTATTCTATTTATATACACTATACATAATATACATATTATATTTTAAATTTTTTAAACTGGTTGAGATTTATAATATTCAACTTTAACATTTTACAGTCTGTAGAGAAATTTCATACCATTTCATTTTTATTATACAATACTTTGAACACTGTATTTTTATTTTCTCCCACTTAGTTGTGCTCTTTTGTTATTATCATATTTTATTTCTCATTAGTATTAAACCCAGTACATTTTAATATGTTGCCTTAAATATTCACATACCTTTTGTGGGAGTTATTAATGGGGTAAAAATTATGTTTACTATATATTTGACAATTTTTTGCACTCTCCATTTCTTTCTATACATCCAAGCTTTCATGTGATCACAGATTTCATATTCCTGTGACTGAAAGAAACTGGCTTCAATTTATTTTAGTGCAGATCTCCTAGAAGTGAATTTCTGCACTTATGTTTATCTGTAAAAGAGTTTATCTAGCTTCCATTTCCAAAGGATTATTTTTCCTGAATATAGACTTACAGGTTGATTTGTGATCTATTTACCTATCCAATTACCATCTATTCACCCAACCATCCAACCAACCATCCATACAACATGTTCCTTTAATATATCATTCCTTTGTCTTCTGGCCCATATAATTTTTGACAAGACATCTGCAGTCATTCTTATCTTTGTTCCTTACATATGTACATATGTCCATTTTCTTTCTCTGCTTTTAAGAACGTTTCTATCACTGGCTCTTAGCTATTTTATTATTACATTGCATGGTGCACTGCATGTGTGTGCATGTATGTGAGTGCACACGCACAAATATGTGTACGTGAGTGTGTGCGTATGTGTGTTTTATCCTGATTTGGGTTTGTTGAGCTTCTCTGCCTATACAGTTTTCTCCAAATTTGGAGACATTATTTCTGCAAATAATTGTCTGCTTTCCTCTCTTTTGCAGATTTTAATGATCATTTTGTTAGAGGGCTTGGTATTTTTCCACTGAAGCTCTGTTCACTGTTTTTCCACAGTCTTTTTTCTGTCTGTGCTTCATTTTGGATAAGTTCTCCTGTTATATCTACCAGTTTATTGATCTTTTCTCCTGCAGTACCTAGTACGCTATTATTCCTTCTCTTAACTTCTTTTAATTTCACTTATTGCATTCTTCCTCTCTTTAAGTTCCAGCTAGTCCTCTTATGTTTACTCCATTGCTCTCCTCACTATGCTATGTTTTCCTTTTAATTTTGAAACATAGTTCTGATTTCTGTTGCAATGCTGCCTGCTAATTCCATCATCTCTGTGATTTCTGATTTGCTTCTAAAGATTGATGTTTCTCCTAATAACAATTACAACATTTTTTGTCTCTTGTAGTTTTTGGCAGCATACTGTAAATTTTGTTTCAGTGTCCTTTGTTGTTTTCTTGTAGACAGTGGTGAACTTTTGTTTTGGAAAGCAGCAATTTATTTGAAGATCAGATTGATCCATGTGCCCTGGTTTTAAGCTTTGCTGGGGCAAATCTTGGGCAACTTGACCCCACCCACAGCGCAGAGTGATGGCTCTGGAATGCGTCTGTGAATACTCCAGATCATTACCGAGGACTCTCCACGCTAACTTGCCAGAATTTAAATATCTCCCTTCCTTGCATGTGTGACGCTGAGACAGTCAGCTTACAAATCTCTGGTGACTCTTTGTCAAGCTCTCTCTACCCAGGAACAGTCAAATACTCAATACTCAAGGAGATCCTGTGTATATTTCTTCCAGGCTTTTTCTGGGGAACTCTCTCCTGTCTGGAGCGCTTCCTTGTAACTTCTTGCAGTCTTAGTCTCCTTAAACTCCAAACTCATGAGGCTACTAGGCTGTGTTTCAGCTCCCCCCATCTGTATCTATGGTCTCACAAACACCTGCAGGCAGAAAGTTGGGCAGGCAAAGGGCTCACCTCTTCTGTTTCCTATTTTTAGGGATCACAGTACTGTGCTGCCTCTTGTTCAGTGTCTGAAAGCACTCGTCCAATCTATGTTCACTTCTCAAGTGCTTACAGTGGGAGAGGAAGTCTGAGCTTCATTTCCCATCTTTTTTTTAGTTTCTTCTGTTTCCTTCATTATTTCCTTCCTGTCATTTATATGTGTATCTTTGACTCCCCCCGCCACTTTTTTTCTTGAATAGTGGTTCTACTTTGTTGTGTTTACTTCCACGAATAATTTTGAACTTACTTTGTCTACTGCAATGTTATAACTTGCTAATTATTGTTGTTATTTTGTTACTCCTTTTCTTCTGCTTTCTTTTGGTTTGCTTTCAAAAACTTTTTAATGAGGGGATCCAATTTATTTTTTTTATTATTGAAACATGTTTTTACTGCAGCTAGAACTCTGTATTTCATGCAATGAGGCTATCATGCATAAATCTGTGCCAAGTGAAGACTGCTTTTTGTGCAATTCAAATAACCATCTCATGCATCATTTGTAATAACACTTTTCTGAGATATAATTCACATAGCACAAAGTTGACCATTTTAAACTATAAAATTCACAACTGGCAACTATAAATCAGAGATATTCTGCAGGGGTGGAGGAGGGAGAGGGATCAGAGAAGTGGAGGGAAGCGCACCATGCACTATGGCAATGGTGCAGGTGTCAGTTGGTGGTGCGAATTCTATGGGGACTACACCTGAGAGGAGAAAGCACACATTGTACCAAAATGATCAATGATGTAAACTATATATAAATAAATTATATTAAAAATTTTAAAAACTATAAAATTCAGTTGTTTCTTATATTATACTCACAAATTTGTACAACCATTGCCACGCTCTCATTTTAGAAGACTTTTACCATCTCAAAAAGAAACAATGAGCCCATGAGCAGAATCTCCCTCCTCCCTTCCTCTAAGCCTCTAGCACCCACTAATCTGTTTTCTGTCTCAATGAATCCACCTATTACGGACATTTAGTATGAATAGTATCTTACATTATGTGGTATTTTGTGACTGACCCCTTTTACGTCAAATAATAATTTCAAGATTCATCCATATTCAGCATGTATCTGTACTTCATTCTTTTTTACCGCTGAATAATATTCTGATGAGTGGTACACACATGTTTTTCCATCACCAGTTGATGGCTGTTCCCCCCCCCTTAGGCATTATGAATAATCCTCATATGAACACTTGTGTAGAATTTTTGTGTGGACAAATTTATGGACAATTTTCAATACTCATGGAATGGAATTGCTGGGTTTCATGGTAAACTTATGTTTAAATTTTTGAGGAATTGTCAAACTGTTTTCCAAATCATTGCACTATTTTAACATAATACCAGCTGTGAATAAAGGTTCTTGTTTCTCCACAGCCTTGTCCAAACTTGCCATTTTCTGTCTTTTTTCTTTTAAATTTCACCTTCCTGAGCAGGTGTGAAGTGTATCAACTTGTGGTCTTGATTTGCATTTCTTGAAGGACTAATGATGGGGGCATCTTTTCATGTACTTATTGGCGACTTGTATGTATTTTCTTTGCAGAAATGTCCATTAAATGCTTTGCCCATTTTTAAATTGGGTTTTCTGTCTTTCTACCATTGAGTTGCTGTATTCTTCATACATTCTGGATATAAGGCTATTATCAGATATATGACTTGCAAATGCTTTCTCATTCTGTGGGCTGTTTGCTCACTTTCCAATGATGTTCTTGAAGCACACAAGGTGCTGTTTTTGACTCTGATGAGGTTCGATTTGTGTATTTATTCTTTTGTCACTTGTGCTTTTGGTATTAGAGCTAAAAAACTATTGCCTAACTCAAAGTCAACAAAGATTTATTCTTATGCTTTCCTCTAAGAGTTTTTATAGGGTTAGTTCTTACATGTAGGTCGGTGATCCATTTTGACTTAATTTTTGTGTATGTTGTGAGTTAGGGTCCACCTGGACGGCCTGTTGTTCTAACACCTTGTCGAAACGTCATGAATCAATTTGTCAAGAAAAAGAAAATCTTCTAACATGGAAATGAATAACTTCCTAATTTCATAAATTACAGGACCTCACCTCTGATATGGTAATTTCATCCAAACACCCTAAAGCAGGTGAATTGGTTTGCCAAGGCCACCCCCCACCAATTCTGTTAACAGCTCACATAGCCAGGACCTGACCGAGCCCAGAAATGGTACCGCCAGGCCTTGACTGCACCATGGCCAGAATCAATTCCTTCTTTTTATTTCCACAGGTTTGTATTTCCAACCACAAAATCTAGTGGATATAGGGGATTCTGGTGTGGACAGTTTGGGATAGATTGCTAGTGAGACATTTCATATGAGAAAATGAATTTCTGGGGGCACGATGCAGATAGAACAAGCCCTAGTCAGAGCAAGAAGGAATGACGATTGGCTATGTTCTTCTTTGGGACAGAATCCCAGAGAGCCAGGCGTGTGTTGGAAGACCTGCCCTTACATACCAAAGCCGACCTCCATAAAGACCTTTCGACCTGGAATTGTGGACAGAGGTGTCTCATGTATTCTCTGTCTGTGCAGCAGACTTTCCACTGGCTCGGCCAGCTGCCATTCCTACTGTCCCTAAGTGAGGCTTCCAGGATTCACAGACGCGAAGAAACTAGAAACCCCACTCAGAAGAGCAGGATGTTGGCTGTGGCCCTGATTCTGCCGGGCAGATGCCTGCAGGAGATCAGAAGGAAGATACGGGCAAGCTGGCGCATGGCCAAGCTCAGGAGGCCTCTGCCAGTGCAGGGTAGGTGCTTGGTTCTCCTGGGGCAGCTCGAGCAGGCTGTGAGGCTCCCGGGACCCTGGACACTGAGCGGAGGATGGGGACAGCCCCAGTTGCCGTTATTTCCAGGTGTGTATCAATCAAACCTCATTACAACCTGGGCCTCACTGAAATTCTGTAAACCTCATAAACACAGTGCTTACTGCTATGAGCGTCATCTAAGTCACTCTCTTCACACATTAACTAGAGCACATTCCATCATCTGCCACTAGAAGCCCTGACCAATACACCCAGCCTTCTCCCCAAGAATGAAAAGACAGTCAACGATCCTTTCTGCAGGCCACCCTCAAATCTAGAAAATGCTTCCTCTCGGAAGAGCGAATCTAAAGGACAAAAGTTCCTATGACACCAACTGGAAAAAAACAGTTCAAAAGAAGTCAGAAAAAGCCACCACCACCAAAAGACTCAGAGGACGAAGAGACTTCTGAAAATTTCTGACTGCAGAAACCAGAAACACATCATTCTGGAAAAACGTGCCATCCTGGGCAGGATACGGGGGCGGCAGGACACCCTTGAAACAGCAACGCTGACCCAGGTCGTGGAGCCGGGATGGGGGACGCGGCCGCGTGAGAGCAGAGCGAGCGGGCGTTTCCCCGACGGCGCGGGCGCGGGCGGCCCCATCTCGGAGAGCACCCGCGGGAGGTCGCGCTGACCTCCGTGTGCACAGACAGACCAGGGAGCGCGAGGGAGCGCGGGCGGACGCTGCCTGCCAGCAGCTCCACGCGACTCGGGCGGCCCAAAGCCCAGGGCCCTCGGCCCGCTGAGTGGGCCCGCTGAAGGCTGCAGCGCGGCCCGCTGCTGGGCCACGGGCGGCGGGGCGGTCACGGCAGGTGTGCGGCCTCGGCCCCAGGGCCCCGCAGGAGCAGGCGGAAGGCAGGCGGGTGGGCCGAGACGACCAGGCGAGGGGCGGCCTGGCGAGGAAGGAGTCAAAGGAAACGAGAATTGCGGTGAGTTAAATATGTCTGGGAGGGGGCAGATCGTCTCAGATGGGGTGCCACCAAGTCTTTGTTTTAAAAATACAATAAACGGGGCCTTCCTGGTGGCGCAGCGCTTGGTTGCTGCGCTGTGGAGCTGTTGGCAGCGGCGATACGAGTTCGACGCCTGGCCGGCGAGATTCCCACATGGCAGACCGGACCTCTCCTGCCTCGCCCGCTGCTCCCCTCAGCAGTGTGTTTCCCTCGCTCTGCCTGTTCTGCTCCCCGCTCTGTCTCTGGTGAGCCCTCTCACCGCCCCACACCTCTGGCTTGTACTCCAGCTTGTATGTATAAATAAATAAATCTTTAAAAAAATACAATAAACGCCAGATGAATATAATCAAGAAAATGGGAAAATGGACAAGCACAGAAAAGAGGCGGAAATATTCATTAAACATTTCTGGGAAATATTAATTAAACATTTGCAAATGAGAAATGAAAAATTTCAAGAAAAGAAGACTCGGAGAGGAAACACATATGCAGAAACACTGGGGACACGCGGGGACTCAGCCACAGGGCACATACGCAAGGAGAAAACAATGGGAACAGCCGCGACAGGACATTTGGCGATATTAAAATTATTGTCACTGTTATAGGAAGGTTGTGACATTTCTCTTTTTAGAATTCCATTTTTAGAATCCCTTTCTTTTAGAGATACATGCTGAAATAGCTGTAAATTGCAGTAACGGGATTTGTTCTAAATCCCGAGGTGGGGGGCAGAGAGTGAGCCCATCAACAAGGTACAGGTCGAATTAGGTTGCCCTCTGGCTGGATGAGTATGGGAGTGAGAGGATGAGAGAGAAGCATATTGTACTATTTTCTTGAATTTTGTGTAATAAAAATTTTAACATTTATTAAACTGAGGCGAGAACAAAGTGATTGGAAATGGTGATATTCTACTCCTTGCAAAATATAATCAGAAATCTTCTAAAGGGGGTGGAGGCAAATTTTCTGGGCATATTACCAAAATTGACTTAAGAAGAAATTTAAAAGAGCAATAGACTATTAGCCACAGAAGAAATTTGAATGTAATCACTTATTCCAAAAGTGTGTCCCGACTGTGAAGGAATTTGGCAATATCCACTCTTCCAGAGCACAGGAAAAGACAGAGCTTAGCCAGGACTGCAGCACCTAACAAACCCAGCACAAGAAAAGAAAGCTACCAACCAGCCTCCCTGAGGAGCACCTGAAAAAGCTTAATGAAATAGCTGCAAAATAAACATCGTCTCCAAAGAGCTTCCTGTCCTGATTGAGGCGCTTAGCTTAGCTTGGGGGCGCAGAGGGGGTCCAATATAGGAGAGCCAATGATATTTTTATATCAGTGGCTCCTGCTTATAACAGCGGCTTCAGGGGCATTAAATAGCACCTGTAACACATTCCCAGTTAAAAAGTCCGTAGGGAAAACTGGAACCAAGGGATAGTTCTCTCCCATATAATTACATAAACAAGTGGCCAGCCTCTTCCTGGTGAGACACCGGAGGTATTCCTATTAAACCTGCTTTCAGCATCACTCTCCGCATTGCTTAAGATCTGACTCACCTTATCACCTGAGAAACAGGGGCCACACTGCTAGGAAGGAAGAGACACACATTTATCACAAGCCACTGTTGTAACCAAATGCCCAAGGGGGTCGACTCCGGAACAGTCTGAATTCAAATCACAGCCGAGTGCCCGGGCAGGTATTAGGAAACGTTGGGGTTTCCTAATACAGAACAGATAGGGCCTAAACAGAATAGATAGGGCCTCCCTGGTGGCCCAGGGGTTAAGTCTCAGCGCTATGAAGCTATCAGCAGCCACTGCAGTACGAGTTCGATCCCCGGCCAGGGAGCTTCCCACAGGGCGCAGCAGACCTCTCCTGCCTCCCCGCTGCTCCCCTCAGCAGTGTGTTTCAGTAGATCCGCCTGTTCTTCTCCCCACTCTATTTGGTGAATTCTCTCACACACACCTCCACACCTGTGGCCTACACCCCAGCTTTTGTATGCATAAATAAATCTTAAAAAAAAAAAAACAAAACCAGGCTAGCCAGCAGTCAACAGTTTCCCACACACTAACGTGACACAAACATAAGATATAGTCTTTGGCAGAAAGGGTTTCATTCTTATTAACCGCATGTGGAGAATAGCAAAATGGGTCTGAGCAGACCCAGGAGACAACTGGGCCCCGAAAGCACGAGGCCCCACCAAGTCTTGGACAAAACAAAACAATAAACAAAATTCATAAGCCATCAGGGCATATTTACCACGGTTCTTTCCTGTGGAACAGAGATGCTCTCTACCCAGAAAAATTAAAAAAAAAAAAAAAGATGGCAAATCCACGAAAGAGATGTTCATAATAATTGTTTCTGTGAGATAGATTTTCAAATCATTCTTGTTTTCTCTATGTTTTTACATGCTGCATTATCTACACCAAGCACACCTTCCTTTGGGGGTAAAACAATTTAATTGGTTGGATTTACTCAAGTTAAAACTAACCCAGTGAAAGATAGTAAATTCATTGACTAGTTCTCATTTTCAAGATCCAGTCTGATGCTTCTTCTCTGAATCAGCCTGGGTACGGGCATGTTCCTTCAACGAGAGCGGAGGCTCAGGACAAAGCGTGAATGAATGAGGGTGGAAATACTCTGGCTTTCCCGAGCTGGCCGTCCACCCAGAAACTAATTTAGAATCTGAGGATGACGTCATCGCAGGTGCTCTCTCAAAGCACAGCATAAATTTATGATGCTCGAGCTGACAAAATTGGAAGGAAGACAAGACTTTGAAGGACTCAACATTCTCTTGGTTTACGCGTACCATCTTTATCTTCAAACAAAAGTCATTTCTCCTTTCTGCCCCTCAGGCTCTGGTTGTAGGTTAAGAAACGTCTCATAAACTTCAGAAGAGAAGAAAAACATAAGATGATAGTACAGAACATTCAATCTTTTTAAGACTATAAACATTTGAACTTCTAGAAGAGACCACCTATCATGAAGACTTCAGATCTTCGTGAGTCTTATAAATATTAACTATAAAGTTTATTATAGTTTCCAAACTCAAGTAGTATATGTCAGATAGGCTTAAAACTTTGGGAGAGGAATATCCTGAATGTTTATAACAAGTCTACACACTGGAAGAGAGTAATACTGAGTCCCAAAATTGAAGAGCAAGGGGTGCGGTCAATAAAAAATTCAAACCTACACTTAATTTTTTTAAATTAAAATCAACAGGTTATGCAACAGTACAGACAGAATCTAGCATTTTTGCTGATAATCCAAAAAAGTAGTTCTTAAGTATGTTATTTATAAAGAATTGTGGTGGGACTATAAAGAAAATTGATAAACTATCTTAAGCAATTTGGAGCATGATCAGAGGAAAAGACAAGTACCAAAGAAATAAACAGTGGGATCCTACAAACCACACAACTTAACATTAAACACAGGAAGAGAAGACCAGAAACTCAAGACACAAAGAAGGAAGAAACGTGACAGGTCACTGCCCCTGTGAAAAGCTGCTCAGCGGCATTAGTGACCAGAGAAATGAAAAGCGGAACTACAGCAAGATGCCATTTTACACCTCCTGGAACAGCGAGAATAGAAATGACTGGCGACACGGGCGGCTCACCGGGAAGCGGAGTAACTGGAACGAAAACACGCTACCCGGAGAACGAGAGGGCCCGCCACGTGTGCAGTTTGCTGGGCAGTTCCTTTAGAGGGACGCGTGCATCTGGCCGATGGGCCCGCAGTTCCACTTCCAGGAAATTACCCAGGAGAAATGAAAATGAGTCTACAGAAAGACACAAGAACAACACTTACAGCTGCTGCATTTATAACAATGGGTGTCCACTAACAGGAGGCTGGAGAAGCCAATCGCGGCGCACGCATTCATGAGAATGTCATCAGGCAACTAAAAAGGAAAAGCGAGTGATGGATGCACCTCAGAGACACCGCAGTCATCAAACCAAACCACAGTGAGCTACTGTCTCTCACCTGTGAGACCGGCCCGCAGGGAAATTCCCAGAACCAACAAGGGCTGGCAAGGGCGTGGAGGAAACAGGAGCCCGTGCGCACTGTTCGGGGGGGATGTGGACTGGTCCAAGTGGTATGGCGGTTTCTCAGGGCTAAAAATGGATGGGCCCTATGACAGAGCAATTATACTTCTATGCACCTACCCCAAAACCACAAATATAAAAGGAAACCCAACCTCCTGTGTTTAGTACAGCACGATTTACAATCGCTAAGATAAACAACCTAAGCGCCCCCCAAACAGATGAGTGGATCAAGAAGATGCGGTCTATACACACAACGGAATACTACGCAGCGATCAAAAAAGGTAAGACGCGTGCACTGCGGCAACATGGGTGGAGCAGTGGTACTCTGAGTCTCCGTCACCAAATGTTTCTTGACTTCAGGAGGTTGAAAGGATACAAAATGGTGCCTGTACTGGTCCAGTTTAGGGGACAACAGAGAAGATGGACAGCCCATATCATGCCTCAATAAACTGAAATCTGGTCTTCTAGGAGTCTATTTTTCTTTAAAATTCAGATTTCTGGGAATAAAGAAGCACGCCCCACACCGAGTGCTGACAGAAGCCACACACCCAGAGAACACACTGGAAGGATCCTCTTACTTAAAACCAGAGCAGGCAAGGCTCGCCCACGGGGCGGGCCGCAGGGAGTAGCCGTGCCCACGTGCAGGAGGGCAGGCCAGCAACTCTGGGAAGGGGCGGCCGGGACCGCCCGGGGCAGTGGTTCTGCTCTAGGTCTTGATGGGGGTGGGGCACACAGGTGCACAACTGTCCACCTTCCCAAACTAAACACCGTACTTAACCTACACTTGGATGAAAAAACACACTCAGAAAAGGTAAAGGAAGAATCCGGACACGCGCCATTCGGAGTGAGCGCGGGAAGGACGGCCAAACCTCGTGTCTGCCATTCCAGCTCAGGCTGCGCGAGGCAACGCCGCGGACGTCCTCGGACCCCGGAGACAGGAGGCTGCCCGGGGTGTCGGCAGACGGCTCTCGGGGGCCGCCTCCCGGTGTCCGTGGCCGCACCCTCTGTGGACATCCTCTCTCGGGACCCCCGGGCCGCTCAAGCTCACCCCACGGCCTAGCCCACAGCTCCACGCGCAGGGCACCGCCCCCTCTGAGCCTGGGAGGGACCCGCAGCCCCAGCACGCGCTGGCTCCCAGGGACCCCGCCGCACGCCCGATGGACGACCGCGTCCAGACCCGCCAGAGCCCGCTCAGACAGTGCGGGAGGGTTTCGCGAAGCCTCATGAGAATGTGGAAAGGACCAGAAACCCAACAGATGTCCCCCACCCCGGGCTCCCTGCTGAGTGTGCATGGGGGGGTGCGCTGGGGGGCCACATACAAGGGAAGGAAAGCAGAGGTGCTCGAGCCTGCCTGCAGCCTGGAAAGAGCCACCGCAGGCAGCCACACCCACAAAGAGCTCACTGTGGGAGAAGGCAGGCTCCTCTGAGCAGGGACAGAACGCCCGGGGGGGGACAGGGCGCCCTGAGGCTCCTGCCGCCGGCTTGTGCCTGCGGAGCCACAGCCCGCGGCCGAGAGCAGGTCCTGTCCTGCTGCTGCCTCCGCGCCGGCCGCGGGGCTGTGCTTGACGGGCTCGAAGCTCCAGGGACGCCGGCGCCCGGGACAGGCCTCCGCAGGCCCAGCGAGTTGCCGAGCCTCCGAGCCACTTCTCCGTCCAAGAATAAAAATAGAGGCTGATCCATTAAAACAATCCTGGGAGATGAAAGGCTGTCTAAACCAAGACAGAACCCGAGATAAGCTGCCTACGTGTGCGCGAGGAGGTGCCCGCGCCAGGTGCCAGCAGCGTCCGGGAAGGGCCCGCGGCCTGACGAGACTCGCCTGGTGGCCGCGCAGCCTCCTCCCTGCTACTACGGTCCTGCTGCATCCACGCCGCAGGGCGGGGCGGCCAGCAAGGCACAGCCCCAGGCTCGGCCCCTCCCCGGCCTCTGCCCCCTTTTCCCTTGGTAATTTCCAGTGAGAGCTGCAGCGCCCGCTGCCTTAAAGGTCTGTCTATCACCAAGGCCCTAAGATCAAATGTCTCCCCTGCTGCTGGGCTGCGAGGGTCCCCGCCCCTCAGAAGCGGGCTGGACAATTCCTCAGTCTCTCTTCTCAGGCTCTGCCCTTCTCAACGGCTCGCCCGACCTGGCCCGGACAGGGTGAAACGGCAGCTACAGGCGCAGCAGCCCCCAGCCCCCGGGGCCAGGGCAGGGTCTTCCTGCATTCACAGGCCAAGGGCAAGTCCAGCAGGGGGGCTGTCCCCTGCATGGGGGGCGTGCACCCCACAAAGCAAGCTGGACCAAGGCGCGGAGACGCAGCCATGGGCCGCAGGCAGCCTGCAGCCTCTGGGTCTCTGGGGGTTCCGCTGACCTGACGCCTGGGCCTCCCTCCACCCCTCATCCCCCGCTCGGCCCTGGATCTCTCCGAGCCCGAGCCCGTTTCTTCACCTGCAACTTGCAGACACAGCTTGTCCGCCTCCGCCCCCCACGGGCTGCTGGAAGGTTCACTGAGGTGATGAAAACACTTGAAAACGTCAAGTCTGCGGCGCTGAGTAACGAGGAATGCGTGGTGGATGGCAGCGCGGCTGCTGGTGGCTGCTATCGTTTGTAATTATTATTATTATCATTGTTGTTATTATTACTATTCACCCAAGTGGACCACTTGACCTTTGTCTTAACCCTTTGTGGTCCGCTCACGTATTAGTACGTGTTTTTGTCACCAGTATCAGGGGGCCGCTCACGTATTAATATGTGTTCATCTAGTCTCTGGTTTTTCACGCCACGGTGGGTTTATTTGGAACTATTAGGAGCTATTTCTTGGATCGTACTCAGTCTAGAAGCTTTACACATTGTTTTGGTGAAAGTGTAAGGTGTTTTATGAGAGATATTACAGTTTTTTGAGTATCCAGTAGTTCAGGAGTTGTGTGTGTTTTATTGAATGCTTCTACCATTCATGCGGTGGCACAGACAATGGCCGGCCCCAAGGGCTGGAAAATTTAAAGGGCACCGGCACACAAAGTGTTAAGGAAAAGGTTTTTTTGTTTTAAATTTTTTAAAAGATTTATTTATTTATGCATCCAAGAGCCGGGGTGCAGGCCAGAGGTGTGGGGATGAGAGGACTCCCCAGAGACAGAGTGGGGAGCAGAACAGGCGGATCTGCTGAAATCCACTGCTGAGGGGAGCAGCGGGGAGACAGGAGGGGTCTGCTGCGCCCTGTGGGTCAGCTCCCTGGCCGGGGATCGAACTCATGCTGCAGTGGCTGCAGAGTGCTGAAACGTAACCCCCGCACCACCAGGGAGGCCCAGGAAAAGGTTTTAAAGAAAGGGAGCTGACTGTGTTGCGGGGGCTCGGGGGATGGAGCCAGGGGCCTGGGTCACCTCCATCAGCAGAAGCGGGGTGGCGGGGGCAGGGCACTCGGGCGGGGGCAGGTACAGCAGGCAGCAGCGGGGAGGTCCCGGAACTCCCCGGCCCCTGCTCCCTGCACACTGGCGCCCACCGGGCACCGGCCGCTCTGCCCAGGCCGCCATGTGCTTCATCTCAGACCTCAAGGCCCAGAGCTCACGGCACGGAGGCGGCAGCTCGGCCCCGAGGAGACCGCCTTGGCCCAGCAGGGCTCCTTGCAGCCCCACGGCCAGGAAGGCAAAGGGCGGGGGCCCAGGGGCCCCTGGGACTCAGTGAGCCACACCCCACTGTACAGGCAGGGAAACCGAGGCTCAAAGAGAAGCGATTTGCCAGTGTCACTCCGGAAGTCAGGGGGCCGGAGACCAGTTCCTACTCCAGCCACAACCGCTGGGCTAGTGGGGGGTCTCAAGAAGGAATGCGGAGCACACCCCCGGCCCCAGGCGGCACGCGGCCCCTCCCCCGCCGCCCCAGGCTCTCCCCTGCAGGTGACCTCCCCAACTGCCAGCCAACCTCACCTTGCCTGGACTCTCCCTTTCTTGGCCACGCGCCACGAGTGACACGCTCTGCGCTGTAAATGAGGGTGTCGTGGCGTGTTCTCAGGTCTTACTGGAAGCGCAGCTGTTAAGAAGCCAGCCAGTAAACAGCCGGCCTGGTCACGTCAGCAGTCCCGCTCCAGGGCCCCTGCGTCAGCCAGGCAGGCCCGGGCCTCGGGCCAGAGTCCCTCCAGCTGCCATCCTGCCAACTGGCAGCCTCGCCCACCAACCTGCAGGGCCCTCGGCGCTGGCCCTGGCCCTCCTCTGCAGGCTGCTGGAGCATCCAGCTCTCCCTGGGAAGGCTGATCCACACTCCAGACTGGGCTGCCCGGGCAACCTCGTGTGGCCAAAATGGAAAGTGGCCGGAGCAGAGACACCTCTGACCTCTGAGCCCAGGAGCTGAGACCACACCAACTCGGGGCCGCTGGCCTGCCGGCCACACTGGCCCCCGGGGGTCTCTTGTCAATTCTCGATGAACGAGAACGGCCCGCTCGGAAAAGCACAGCTCGGCGGGACTTCACGGAGGGGAGGAGGAAGCACGAGGCCCCTGTTAGAAGTGCAGGATGGGTCCACCTGGACGTCTTGGAAACATCCGGAAGAGAAGATCGTGGCACTCAAGAGCGAAGGCTACTGCAGTGCCTTGGCAGAGGTCGAAAAGAGGGGCCTCCCCTTTCCATAGACGCTGACCGCCCTCGCCCTGCCGAGGGCAACACGGACGGGTAAGCGGCCCCCAAGACCCCCAAGCAGACGCTGGGATCACAGTAAGTTCTGAATCGAGCTGTTGCAGTAGCAGAAGGAATCAAAATGCCGCTGTTCGTTCAGGCTACGCCCGCTCAGACGGGAGCTCCCAGAGGCCACGCTTTGCCTGCCCGGGTGCGGCTGCAGCGGCTCCACAGATGCACACGGTGGGCAGTTTAGCACGTGTGTGAGTCCGCATGTGCCCCACACTGTGGCATTATCAACAGCCGTTTCCACCCCTGCAAAGCAGAGAGGGGGCCTGCGGGGCAAGGCCTGCAAATGAGCTTGCAGAGCTGGGCAAGGGTCCAAGGTCAGTACCCACCAGACCTGTGCAATTAACACGGCGCCCACCGCCGTGTCCTGCCATTTTACTTGAGGTCGCTGGACAGGGGTGCGGCTCCCCAAATCCCCCCTGGAATTGTGAAGAGAGTCCCAGCCCCTGAAACGGGGTACACAGAGCTGTATGCCAACCAGCCTGTCTAGGCTTCCCTAGAAAAACCCCACGCCTATAGATTCTCCGAGACCCAGAATTTAAAAAGCCCGAGAAGCACTGTTCTCAGCACCCAGGGCGATGACAAGGCGGCTGACCACTGTCCGTCCGCTGGCCCCGCGGACCCGGCGGGAAGCTCGCGGACCCCGCGGTTACAGACCGTGTGAGCCCGGGGGGAGACAGGCGACGGCGCTGGACTCCAGGCTCCTGGGTTCCTGCTAACTCGGCAGGAGAAGAGGCCCAAGGAAAGTGGGGGGCAGAGGGCGGGGCAAGCAGAGCTCGGGGAGAAGCTGGATGAGCGGGGTTCATGGGGTGGCAGCGCGGGAGAGCAGGGTCCACACTCTGGGTCTGGGGACCTGCCGTCTGGCTTTCTCGGGGGTCGGTGCTGTCTCAGCAGGCTGAAGGGGGAGGCCTGCACAGGAGGCCACTTGGTCATCTGCTCAG
Organism: Scalopus aquaticus; assembly: GCA_004024925.1. Classification (NCBI taxonomy): domain Eukaryota; kingdom Metazoa; phylum Chordata; class Mammalia; order Eulipotyphla; family Talpidae; genus Scalopus; species Scalopus aquaticus. The sequence continues at coordinate 42,564 of PVIJ01002899.1, forward strand.
CAGGGAGGTGGCGGGCGTGACGCAGCTTCTAAAGCAGTGGGCAGCAGAAGCCCTGCCCGCGGGGGCGGGGGGGGCTGGACAGGTCCGCAGGCAGGGACACCTGAAGGCCACGCAGTCCCTCAGTGACAGACACTCACGCTGACCGTGCAGGGAACAGTGTCCAGCGGGGGGCAGGCCCCGGGTGAGCTGCAACAGCACATGTGCGTGGAGACACAAAGCCCACCTGGGCATCACCCCATTCATGTGACGTGTCCAGAAGAGCCAAACCCACAGGGGCAGAAAGGAGCTGGGGTGGCCAGGACTGGGGGTGGAGGAGGTGGGAGTGACGACCAACAGGCACAGGTTTCTCTGGGGCCAAGAGAATGTTCTGGAATCAGTGGCGCTGGCTTATGAGATGCCCCGAACCACTGAACGGTACACCTTAAAACAGCTTAAGTGGTGACGTTTATGCTGCGTGAATTATATCCTGATTTTGTTAAAATGTCCTCTGGGGAAAGCGAGGAAGAAGGAAACGAGGAAACAAGGAAACGAGGGCCCGTCCTCGCCCGCCACACTGCCCACTCGCTTCCAGAGGCAGGGGGCTGGCAGGGCGGCCGCGCTCTGGTGGACACCGCTGCCCTGTCCTTCCTGGTTCAGCCCCGGCCCGGGTCACCCTCCTGTGCGCCCCCACTCCACCTGCACTTCTGACCCCCTCACACCACCAGGGTTTTACAAGCCCAGCGGTATGTCTGCCATAGCAGGGGCAGGGAGGGCAGTGCAGGGGAGGGGAGAGGAGAGCCGAGCATGCGCAGGACAGCCCTCCTGGGGCCAAGGCCCCTCAGGGGAATCCTGAGTGTGGGGACTGCGGGACCCTCACAGGTGCCGGCAGCAGCAGATGGGGAGGGCGGGGGGAGGGCAGGGGAGGGGGGCAGCCCCTCTCACCTGGGTGGGCAAGAGGCAGGAGTGGGGGCTCGCCACTTGTACGGCCCATCCCGTCCTGAGGGCTGGAGGGGGTTCTGCTGGAGGTTTGCAGAAATCAGAGCGAAGCAGAGAGAAGCCGCCATTGGGGTGTTTCAAAAAGATTAACAATCCCCCTGTCGGTTGGAGGCTAATTCCTTTCAAGTTGGCGCCCCTGACTCCTGGCCGGCTGCCCGGAGGCGGAGGCGCTGCCCGAAGCAGATGAGCTGCAGTGGGGTCACCTGCACGACCTTCTCTGCCCTCCCTGCAGGCACCGGCCGCCCCATGTCCAGGGACACCGGGGTGGGGGGCACCCGTGCACACACCCCTGCACTCGCGACGCAGACACCCCGCCCCACACCACACCCCTCCCACCGGGCAGCGGGCCGCCCTCTGACCCCTCCGCCGCCCCACACACGCAGAGGGGCTTCGGCGGGGAGCCCCTGGGCAGCGCAGGCTGACGGCCCCTCCCGGCCTGGGCGGGCCGCGGGCCTGTCTTGTCACTGCCGCGCTGCGCATGGTCTTGCTGGGCTTTTTATTAACTTAGCCCTCCGGAAGCTCAGAAACACACGTTCTTGTTCAAGGCGAGGGCGCCGCCACAGAGCCAGCGAGAGAAGGCAGCGGGAACCCCCAGCGCTCCGTTCTCCTCGGGGCTGATCCTGCTTGGTTTCGTTTTGCTTCATCTACAGCCATTTCCTAAGTGTTGCGGGAGCCTCTTCGGAGGCGTGAGCGCAGGGCAGACGGCGCATTCCAGGGTGGCGCTTCGTGGGGTTGCTCTAGGTTGGGGTGCCCTGAGTACAGGAGGCCCCCTCAGCCGCGTGAGCACACACCGAGGCAGAGGCTCTGGATCGGGAGTCCGAGCCGACCCCTGCCACGCGCCCGAGGCATGACCTCAGGCCAGCGCCCCTCTGGGCCTGGCCCCCGCAGACAAAGGCCAGCGCGAGCCTCCCACGAGCTATGGCGGAGATGAAATGAGATGTTGCCTGCAAAACTGCACCCTCTCTGTGGCCCTGAGTCTGCCCGTAAACACTGTGTGCCCCTGAGGAAGGTCCAGCGGTGACACATTCTGAAGCTTATACGGCGAGGTGAAGACCCAGCACGGCCACCAAAGGCTGGAGAAGGACAGAGCCGAGGCCTGACGGCGACCTCCCAGAGCCGCGGGCATCGGGGCAGCGCCAGCGCGGAAGCAGGCCGCCTGGCGGGGTCGGCAGAGGGCGGGAGAGCCCGGAACAGACCCACAGTCCACTGACCCTGGCCGGAGCAAAGGCCACGCGGCGGGACGAAGACTGTCCTGTCAACACGCAGCAGCGTCTGATCTAGACGCAGACCTCACACCCCGCACAAAAACCAGCTCGGAGAAAGCCGAGATGACCGAGGGGCTAGCCCCCGGCCACAGTGTGGGACGCGCGGGCAGCCGGGTTCCCTGTGTGAGATGAGACAACGGGAAGAGACGGAAGTGAGCCGCAGGCCAGAGAAATCGTCTGCAAAAGACACGGCCGGGAAAGGGCCGTTTCCCCAAATACACTAAAACTCAACAGTAACTCAAAAGGAACCTTGGGCCAAATCCGGCCCAGTCACAAAAAGGGCCAGAGGCCTTACCGGACGCCGCGTGGAGCACAGCGTGGCGTCTTCACACCGTGGGCGTGTCCCCTCGCCACACCTCGCCACCGCAAGGACGCCCCCTGAAACTTACCCCCAGGAGCCGAGGATGCGCGTGCCCCCAAAGCCGGCTCGGATGTCCGCGGAAGTTTGTTCCCAACTACAAAACCCAGTCACGGGACCAGCCTCGGCTCCCGCAGCCAAGGAAAGGAGACGGGGTTGGAGAAGGAAAGCAGTCTAACGCGTCGCCAAACCAAGGAGGGCAGCAGACTCGGTCCGAGAGACCCGGCCTGCCCGCTGGGCGTTCACCCAGAGCAACCGGGCGGGGGCAAGGGCCGGGACGGCCGTCCTCGGGACACAAGCGTCCGGTGTCGGCAGTTCTGGCGTTCTCTTCCCAGCGACGCCCGTGTCCCTCTGAACTACGAAAACGGCTGCTAGGCCGGGGGTGAGCAAAGAAAGGGCGGGGGCGCTCATCGGCGGCGGAGACACGCTCGCTGCTGTGTGGCTGGGGAGCAGAGGCAGAGGCGCTGAGCCACGGGATGCGGCCCCAGAAGGGCCGGCGCGACTGGGCCTCGACAGCCTCACACGCACGTCTGAGCGGAGGAAGCAGCCCTCTGAAAGGGGGCGCCTCCCGTGCCCCCGATTCTGTGACCTTCAGGAGAGGCAGCGTGGGGGCCGTGGGGGCACGGGCGGCTGCAGGCTGAGGGCGCCCAGGCGCGGCCCAGGGCTCCGGGGCAGCGGTTCTCTGAGGCCGCTGCGGCACTGCAAGTCCTCACCCTTCACCCAGACACGCGCGGCCCGGAGGCGGGAGGCTGTGTGGGGACGCGGTGAGGCCCGCCCGCCACGCTGACGGGGTGCTGGGGGGGACGGGAAGAGGCCGTGCTTGGGGGGCGCAGGGAGGTGAACGGGATCTCTGCACCAGCAGCTCCACTTTGCCGTGAGCCTACAACTGCCCTAAAAGATAAAGCGATTTTATTAAAAAAAAAAAAAATGAAGAGACCATTTGGTTGTTTCATTTGCCAGGGTTCACCAAAGGGTGCTGTCCAGCTATTGGAATGTGTTTCTGTTCTCTAGATCTTTCAGTTAGAAATGAGGGTTGGTGAATGGAAAAGAAAGTGGGGGACACGGCTGAGCCATATTAACCAAACTCGACTTCTAAAGCTAGAGTAAGGCTAGCTCGGCTCCCCTCCTAATCTCTGAGGAAAAAGTGAAAGGAGAGGGCTGCAGGGGAGGGTGCGGAGGGCGGCGGGGAGAGGAGGAGCTGGCGGGCTCTCCCTACAGGCCCCGGCCTGTCGCACCCTCACTGAAGACCTCCTTTTGCTTGAAACTGTACACTGAACAAACACCCCTGGAATTAGAAAAATGCAAAAGCATCTGAAAGGAAGAACCGAACAACAGAAAGGGCGCAGCACTTGCGGGGGGCGACTAGTCAGAACGGGGGGCCCTCTCCTCCCCAGGCCGCACTGCGGGGAGCTGGCTGCAGAGCTAGGTCCGTGTCGGGGTCACACTGCCCAGCCCAGAGCAGCGTGCTGCACACGACGGCCCCCCCTCACGAAGGCCCTTCCAGGCCCTTCCAGCCCCGACCCCAGGGCATGGGGCTGTGCGGTTAGCGGCTCTGGGAGGGAGGGGCCAGCGCTGGCTTCTGGGGCGGGTGAGGCCCACCCGGGCCCCAGAGGCAGCTGGAAACTAGAGGGGGCCGGGGCGCGAGGTCCAGCTCTGCCGAAACGGAAGACAGTGGTGGGGCGAGGAGGGGAGGGGACCGGGCCTGAGGTCTTTACCTTCCAAGGTGAGGGCTTAAGACACACGTCGAAGAGGCAACACCTCTTATTTGAGGTCACGAAGCCAACCAGCTGAGCAGCCCAAACGGGGTCACCCTCACCCTGGTGGCCGGGAGCCCAACAGGTGGCCGAGCACAGGCGCGTCTACAGGGCACACGCCAGTCACTCAGCACCTCTGGTGATCACCGCCCCGACCAGAAACGACTCAGATCTCACCGAAACCGGTTCTTTCCTTCTGCGATGCTAGACATGGTGGGCGGGGGGGGGGGGGGGGGGGGGGGGGGGGGGGGGGGGGGGGGGGGGGGGGGGGGGGGGGGGGGGGGGGGGCGGTGAGGACACGGGTGGTCCGGGCCAGGCCCCTCACAGGACGGTAGGGCCGAGCTGGCTGGACTCAGGGCCTCTCCGGCCGGCTGGGCCACCTTCCCGGGTGGCAGCCAAGGCAGCCTGACAGCCTCCCCCCAGGCTGCTCCCCGGGCTCTGGGTCATGTCGACAGCAATGCACAAATGAATAAATCCTGAAGCAAGAATCCGTGCGGTAACACCCGTAACTCGCCTAAAAAGCCAACGCCGGCTCTGGCGGGCCAGGGGAGTGCCCATCTTCCCAGGGCCCACAGCCCAGCCAAGTCAGGGGCCAGGCTGGCTGTTCGGGGTTCCTGTCACTGCTCCTCACCAGTATTTCCCTTCCTCTAAAAAGTAATTCTAAAAGTGGTAACTCTCAAAAGTAATAAACTGAAACATCAGAAGCTACGTCACACACAAATCACTTCCTAAATGTCCGGGGTGACAGATGACCGCTTCACCGAGAGTCCTGAGCAGCCCACGTGAGGACAGACACCTCGCCTCCGGAACCTTCCAGCAAACCTCAGTCCCTTCAAGACTGAATTCAAGGCCTTCCACAGAAGCTCAGACAAAGAAAAACAAAAACAAAACAGATTCTGGCTTCAACCAAGCTCAAAGGGTCTTTGTCGAGCAAATCAAAGCTTCCCCCGTGGCCAGCTCGCCACGTTTAATCACTAGCTGTGCCATCAGAGCCTTCATTTGCACCCCCTTAAAGAACAGGGTGCAAATAGGATCCTTTGGAGACGGATTTCAAAGCAGGCCTCGTGGTCCCCTGTGGACATGCTTTGGGCTAAAAGTCTAAGCAGGAACAAAACATACTTGTTTCATTCATAAAGCTGGACACGAGCTCTGGGCCAAGGAGCCGTGGGTTAGACAGGGCGGGCGTGCGGGCGCCAGGTCACTGCCCGCTGGGGAAGGGCGAGGGCAGAGATGGGGGCTGCTCCCCAGCAAGGCAGGTGGGCTGAGCCCAGAGGAGACCTGCCAGGCTCGCCTGCTGCAGACGCCGTGCCCCTTGCTGCCAAGACCCCGGAATGGGGAGTCCCTGACTGGCCTGGGCCCCTTTCCTCGGTCAGCTCTTCGCTACAGCTGAGATCTGGGGGCCAAGTGACCAGCGGATAAGCCCAAAGGTCAGAACCCACATCCAGTCCCAGCGTCCTCTCCTGGAGTGAGGGAGCGCAGGCAAGAAGACCGCAGGTGGACAAAGACAAGTGTAACAGTGGCCGCTCCACACTATCCCCAGTAAGGGGCTGATGGCCCGGCACCCTGCGGCCAGCCGAGGCACCTGAGGCACCAGCCCAACAAGCAGCAAAGAATAAAGGCAAAGCAAGGGGCCTCTCCCCAGGAGGCCAAGGGAAGCTTCCAGCATAACACGCAGTCCAACTTCTTCCGCCCCCTCCACCTTTCTCTCCGTAGCTCCCATTCTGCTGCTGAGACGCTCCCCCCTCCCAAACCAACCGCCCACCCCAGGATTCCCCCACGGCCCCTCTCCTTGTTCATCCAACAACAGCTCTCAAACCCTCCTGCTGAAAACCCCAACATTCCCTCCCTTTCCCTTTCTCTCTAACAAAGAAAGTGAGGCCAAGCTGGCACAGAGGCAACAGGGCGGTGGGAAGGAGCCTGGTGGCTGGAACGTGGGTCCCAGGCATGGCAGAGACCTTGGCGGCCGCCCCCTCCGTGCCGAAGCCGCATCGAGCCGTTCAGCCCAGCAGGCAGGCAACTCTGGGCGCCACCGCGTGTGCTGAGGGCACCGACCCAGCGCGCTCGGCCGGTTTTACTGGTGAGACGAGAGGAATTCAGAGAGACCAACCATGGATTCAAGCAAGGGACGCTCCTGGAAGGGCAGCAGCTGCCCCGAGCCCCGCTCGGCCTGAGGGGGCCACAAACGGGGTCCGGGAGAGCAGGGCAGCAGGGCGTCGCGAGCTGGGTTTTGCCAGTTAGCTCGGCGACCGGAACAAATGCGGACCGGGTAGCGCCGCAGTCAGACAAGGACGAGGTCCGGGCCTGCAGCCTCGTGGTCAGCAGGCGGTCCCCTCCATCTCCCGAGGGTCCCCGGGCATGTGGAGTGTCCCATAACCCCACGCGAATGTGCGTATCTATCGCCGGCTGACCAGGGTGCCCCAGCTCAGGCACTCGCTACACTTTGTCGACCTAGAAAAGGAGGAGCTGGTGTCGGCCTCGCTCAGCCCACCCGGACGGGAGCGTGGACGGCACCGGGGCCAGCGGCTCTGCTGGACGCCGTGAGTGTCCGCCTGACTGACCCAGGCGCTTGGTGGCGCAGACGTGGACTCGCCCATGCTTGACAGAGTGCTGTTCCCCGCCAGAAGGGACGGAGACCATCAGACGATTCAGCTTCAGAAACAAGGGGGAAAGCAGCCGCCTCGGCGTGGGAGGAGCCGAGGTTCCGGGGAAGGGGCCCGAGTAGCAGCCAACACCCCGGAGCCCGAAACTCGGCCGGCGGCTCCAGACTCCCCAATCACTAGACGCAGAGAAACCAGCAGGTCAAACTAGGCGAGGGGCTGGGGCTTCAAAACGGCGGCGAGAGCTCTCCAACCCCCCTTGTTCCCCTCTCGCCTTTGTTCCCTTCTCCACCAGCCCCACCGGCGCCCCCACACCGGGTTCCCAAAGCAAACAGATCAGGCAGGGCCTGCACCCCCAGGCTGGCCGGGGAGCTGCTCCTGGCACCAGGCCTGCGTGCAGAGCCTCGGGGGGCTGCGGCCCCAGGTGCGCAGCTACTCTGCTGTTTGCTTTTGGAACTTCTTGAAACAAACCTCAAAGAGGCGAAAACTCCCTGAAACCCGCTCCTGTGAGAACCCCAAGCAGTGACTGGCGCTTGCTCCGACTGTTTTTGAAATGCAGATTTTTGTAACTTGAATATTCCTCAATAAGAAGAGATCTGGGGGGATGGCACCCCTATTCACATGTTTCACATTAACTAACAGGTGCTATTTGCCCACTGCGTCTTCGCTGTCTGCTTCCTCCAGAGGCGGGGACGGCAGGCCAATCCTTCCGCGTAAGCAGCGCTCTCAACCCTTTCCACAGCCCTGAGGAAGGAGTCTCGAGAGCACGGGCTGCTGATGCGAAAGCTCCGTCCGCGCCAAGTGCACAGCCCCGGCCCCTGGGCCACGCGGTCCCAGCGGCAGGCGCAGGGCTGAGGGGTGGCGACGCCCCACCTGGCCCGCACGGACCGTCTCCCTGCAGCGCTCCCGTCGCGAGCCGTGTCACTGCGCGCTCACGGGACGGTGCTCGGCTCCGACGCCCGTGACCGCGGGGAAGCCACACCGTGCCCGGCGACGAGCCGGTCCAGAACGCAGACTCCGCGCGACCCGCCACGCCGGTCCCGGGCGGTCACGGGGTCCGTGCAGGCAGAGGGGCAGGGCAGGCGGCGGGGGCGGCGGGGGAGTCGGTGCTCAGCGGGAGTTTGCGTCGGAAGACGAGGACGTCCTGGGACGGTGCCGGTGTGCGCCCTGGGCGGACGCGGAGCAAGACCCCCGACCGGGTCACCCCCTGCTCGGTCCTCAGCCGACCACACTGCTCCCCCGGACCCACCAGGCCACCTCTCTTCAGTGCTAAGGCAAGGCCGATGTCCAGGGTCACCCGGGCCCTCCCCGGGGGGCGGCAGGTGCGCCCCCTTCCTGGGGGTCTCCCGTGCCGTCCTCGCACCAGGCAAGGCGCCCGCCCTCGCTCCAGTGTCCAAAACGGCCGGCCACGGGATGTCCCAGCGACGTGGCCTCCGCGGGGCATAAAAGCAGCCGTGATGCGGGCCTGCGCTCCGCTTCCCGCCTCCCTGCCGCGGCCCCGCCTCAGGCGTGCGATGGCGCGACAAGGCTGGTGACTTCTGCAAGTCGCTCGTCACGAAAGGCGCGGCGCGGCCCGCTGGGGACAAAGCCCCGCACTGAGCACAGACCCTAAGGGGCTCTGCCGCTCGGGGGTTAAGGACAAACGCAGCGCACCGTCCTGCCGCGGGAAGGAAGATCCTCAGAGAACGCCGCACTTGGAGTGCGGCCGGAGCACCCCGACATCGCCAGCAGCCTCGGCCCCGGCACGCGGCCGCGCGGCCCCGCGGGCTCTTGGCTTTGCAGAACCACCAGTGACGAGACAGACAGTCTGCGAGGGGCCGGTCCCCACTCGGTAAATGACGAGCCTCTGACCTGGCCTCCTCTTGCGCTGCCCCGCGAGGCCGCCCCGCCCTCTGCCACGCGCTGGGGGCCGGAGAGGTCTGCGACGGCCGCGCCATCAGAGGCCAGGGTCCCGCTGGCGGCCGTGATCAGGGCTCCGAACCCCACTGGGCATTTCTCCGGCCACTCCAGCGGGGGGTGGGGCCTGGAGGGGCCGTCCCGGGCACACCTCACCCCGCGGCCTGTGCACCGGGAGGTACCCCAGCGGAGCTGTGCCGTGACAGACCCTCGGGAGCCGAGGCTGAAAGGCCCGCCCAGAGCCCAGACACGGGGACACTGATGCTTCTGAAGCTAGTTCTGGACTGAAGGGAGAAAGGTTAGATGACAAAGGCAATCTTGGGGTCACCGAGTCCTCTTCCCCGGGGCCGCAGGCACCCCAGTACCTGAGAGGAGGAGCCCCCAGCCTCTCGACGTCTCCATCCCAGCTGTGCAATCTCGGGCTGTGGGCAGCGGCCGCCCTCTCCCTGCCGCCTCAGCCGGGCCACTCCGGCCAGGAAGGGCTCGGGAGGGTCTGGCTTGGTTCCTTTGCTCCCCAACCCGGGGGGCGTTTGTCTTCCTTCCCCAACAAGCATGCTTTGGAAGAAACAGCCCCCAAACAGTTACAGGCCACGTGCACACTAACAAACACACCATTAAACATACACGACTTCCTTCCAGCACATTCCGTCCAGATGCAGCGCGGTCACGGCGCTTCTCTCAGGCCACCCTCATTATTGTGCCCCCCCCCCCGTTTTACTAAACTGCCCTCAAGCAAAAAAAAAAAAAAAAAGTCATAAAGATCTAAGTTGCTTCTTTGTCTTTTCAATTAAATGAAGTTAAATAGGCAAGAGCTGTTTCCAGAAAACGAGCTGAGACGTGGCGACCTCTCCCCGCTTTCTCTACCATGCAGTCATCTTAGGGGTCCGACGGATGGCTCCCGAGGGGGTCCCCTTCCTCACAGGCACCGCACCACTGGCCACTGCTGCCACCTGCCACCGAGCCAAGCAGCCCCCTGAGGCCCTGCAGCCAAACTGTCCCCACAAATAAGTTGAAGCCCCAACCTTGGTGCTTGGGAGACGGGACTGCATCTTGGATCCAGACGCAGCCAAGTAAGGCTACTAGGATGGAATGGGGAGGGGCACCCAACGCCTGCACCCCGGTAAGGGAGGGAGCTGGGCCTGGACGCGGAGGGCGCGCTCCCGTGAGGGGTGACCCTGTGCAAGCCCCAGAGGCCAGGGGGAGCCAGGGAAGGGCTCTGCCCCGGGCCCAGGAGGGGCTGACGACACCTAAGCCAGACACCCCCAGAACCATGAGGCATGATTCTGCGACTGTGAGCCCCAGCGAGCCCCGGCCAGGCCCCCCCGCAGCCAGGAGCCCCCAGTGCCGCCGCCTCTGTCTTAACAGAGCTCCTCGGCCCCTGGGTCGGCTCGGGACCACTTTGGACCCACCCCAAAGGGAAAAGGTGGGACGGCTGCCCCGAATGCCCCTCCCCCAAGCCTCTCACGGCGAGGGGGCGCAGGCGGGCGGGCAGGGGGCGGCACACTGAAGGATGCAAATCGGAAACACAAGGTCACCCCACATGTGGTCCCGGGGGCTTCTCTGTCCACCAGGGCACCTCTGCGGGTATCTGGGGCTTGTCCAGCACCCCACTGGAGGATCACAGAATGAAGCGACCCTCGTCCCCCCGCAAATGAAGTGAGGCCAAGGGCACCTCACGCAGGTGGCAAGGGCGGGGCCGCGGCCCAGGTCTCCGACGCCAGAGCCACACAGGCCGGCAGCCCCCACGGGGTGAGCGGGCCCCAGACTCTGCACCGCCAGGCCTCTCGGGGCTGGGGCCGCCCAGGTCGGAGGTGAGGCCCTCCGACTCATGGACACACAGCCGCAGGGAGGCTGAGCCCCAGGGCCGGCCCGCGGGGGTGGAAGAACAGGGTAGGAGCAGGCCCTCTCCCACCTCGCTGCCCTGCTCGCCCGACCTCTGCCCACTCACCGACGTCCCGAGCCTCCTTCCTGCAGGCTGGTGGCCCTCCCCGTGTGCCCCCAAGTGGAGGTGTAGTCCTGGGGTGAAGGCCACTGCGCACGGCTCACAGAGCAGACACCCTGCAGGAGACGCCCCTCCAGCCTGGCCACGCGGCGCCCACATTTCCTGTCCTGAGCGGAGCTATGCCCGCCAGAGCCCCTATGTTGAGGTCCTAACTCCCAGAACCCCAGAATGTGACCCGACTTGGAGCGAGGGTCTGTAAAGGTGTGAACACATTAAAACGAGGTTGCTGGGGGTCCCCTCATCAGTCTGACTGATGTCCTTCCGAGACGAGGGGGCAGGGGCCTGGAGAGGCCCTGGCGGGCGACCACGGTCCTCGGGGGAGTCGTGACCTCAGGCTTCAGCTGCCAGAGCCATGAGAGGGAAATGTCTGCCGTGTAATGCCCGTCAGCGGTGCTCTGGACGGCAGCCCCAGCTGACCCCGACGCCGCGGCCGCACGCGGCCTCTCCCCGGGGCTCCAGACTCCGTGAGGCTTTGGCCTGTGTCCCTTCACCCCCTGGGTCCCCAACACTTCGCATTTACCCGGCCCAACACAGGACAAGGCCGTGAGAGTATGGCGGGGTGGACGTCTCCCTGACAGCCTCGGGGGCGGGGGAGGGCGGGGGCCACAGCCTCCGACAGCGCCTCAGCTCACCGAAACCCACACTTCAGCCTCCCGAACGCTGAGAGGACACTTCATCCCCGCGGGCCGGCGGCCGTCTGATTCGTCCCGGCAAACACGGCCCGTGCGTCAGCGGGCAGTGTCTTCGGAGCCTGCGCCCGTCGCTGTGTTTCTTTTGTTAAGACATTTAAAATTTTCTTCTTAAGACTCTTAAGCTCTAAGATGTTTCTGAGTGAGATAAAGTTCCATGCGGCGAAATGCACGCTGTGGCTTGAGAGTGCAAAGGCCTGCGCAGGCCCCCGCAACCCAGACCCAGTGGACCCAGGCCCCTGCCCCAGGCCAGGCCGGCTGCCCACTCAGGGCCCAGAGAAGCCGCCCTCTGCGGCTGGGCCTCGGGGTTCAGTTACAGGCAGCCACGAGCTCCAAAAATACTGTGTGCAACGGATATTTTTAGAGAGACCACACTCATCCAACTTTCATCACAGAGCATGTTACAACTGTTCCATTTTATTATTAGTTACTGCTGCTAGTTTGTTGCTGCGCTTGTTTCATAAATGAGGCTTGGACGCAGCAGCAGGGGTCTGTCGCTAAAAACGAAAACCCCAGGCAGGGAAGTGGCGGCCGTGAGGCTCGCAGGAAGCCCCTGAAGCCTCGTGCTCGTCATTTGAAGCCTACTCCTGTCTGGGGGACCCCACGGGGCAGTCACCCACCAGGACGCCGCCCGTGCCAGGGTTTCCAGGGCCACCTGGTGAATCAGGCGCTGGAGTGCCGGCACGCCCTCGGAGCTCCAGCGCGGCGCGGGGGCGGGAGGCAGGCCGAGCTCCTCCACGGCCCCGCTTGCGGGGCGCCACGGGCTCTGTGCTTTTCCACACCCGCAAGAAGCACCCGGCTCCCCGAGGCTCCACGACGGCCGGCACGGTTAGCAGCAGAGTTCTCAGTCAAGGCACGCAGAGAGTTTCTGGACCCTGGTGCTACGGGGCACGGGGCAGACGAGAGCGGGACGGAAACGGCACCCGCACAGGCACCGCGAAGCCAAAACGTGCGTGGGGCTCGCTTTATCACGCTCCTCGCTTCACTTCCACCGCCCGGACCGACCCTCCGTGTCCAGGGCATCTGGTGCAGGCCTGCGGCTGTTCCCAGAGGCCGACCGGAGGCCGCAGCACGCCCTGTGCCGTCCCCCGCAGCCATCTCTGCACCCCACCTCCGCCCCAGCCCCGGCTGACCCCCGAGCGCCGGGCTTCCTCTTGGGCCAGGACCCCAAGCTGGGCCGTCCAGATGGCACAGCTCTAACCAGCACCCCCTCCCCCGCCACCTGAGGTGGGGAGACCGGGTCAAAGAGTACCAGGAACCGGGCAGGCCGCCCTCCGGCTGCTGGGGGTGCCTCGCGCCGCCCGCCAACAAGAGGGCGCAAGCTCCGGGCGGCAGGCGAACTCGGGTTTCCCTGACTCCGCCCGCTGCTTTTTCACTCTTCAAAGGACGGGGCAGTGCAGACGCCGGCTCGCCATCAGATAGGGGGGGCAGCCAGCTCTCCCGGGAACTGCTGCACCGCACCTGCCCCCACAGGCTGGTCCTCACCAGCAAGACGGCCGCTCACCGCGATGCCCTGCATGCCCGTCCGCCGAGGCCACCGGTACCCCGCGAAGCCAGCCCGGTGCACCGCCCGGCGGGGCTGGGTGGGCAACGCGGCTGCATCCTGAGGCTGGAAAAGCAGGGCCCGCGGGCTCAGCGTGAAAATCAGCGGCCAGAGCGGAATTCAGCTCCGTCCCGCCGCAGCCTCCTCCCAGGCCAGGCTGTGGCTCTGCCCCTTCCTCTCTCCCCCCTCGTGGGCATCATTACTTCCCCCCCAGACACCCAGATGCACCCACACGCCCCGGACAGCTCAGGGGATCGACCACAGTGAGCCCGCGTGTCACCCCCGAGCATCCCTTCTGCCCTGGGAGCTACTCCCCCTCCTGACATAACCCGGCAACCGCAGAGCTCACATTTAAATGCGCTCAGCCACAGACGTCACCGAAGCGAAGTCCCCCCGAAAGCGAGCTGAGCAAGGCGCTCCCAGGGCTGGGGGTGTTGGGGGAGTAGTCCCCGACGGCAGGGGAAGGTACGTCTCCGCAGAGACAGCGACAGCGACAGCGTCTCACAAGCTACAACACCTGGGAGCTGGGGGGCATGGACGACAGAGCGGTGTGCCGGCCCGGAGGTGGCGCACGGCCTCAGGTCGGCCCAGCCCACGGCAAGTGGCCTCCCCAGGCTGCTCGCTCTGGACCAACCCCCACTCCTTCCTCAGCGAGGACCCGGCGTGCGGCCTGGAGCCGGCGCCCCCCTCATTGTCCCCCCCAGCTCCACCGGCCAGGCCTCCCACTTCCCAGCCTCCTCCGTCCAGCTCTGCGTCCAGCCGCCCTCGGCTTGTTCACCTCCATCCCTGGCTCCCCACCTTCCCAGGAACTTCACTCACTGGAAAGCGTCGCCTCCTGGGCTCACGAGAGGAACGGGCGCCTCGCAGCGCAACAGGCTGCTGGCGTCGGGGCTTGGCCCAGGCTCGCGTGTCTCTCTCCCGGGGCAGAGGGACACCCCCAAAGTTTCCAGCATTGCAAGAGCAAGCACAGGCTGGCAAGTTTTTCGTGATCCCCCGCTTCAGACGCCCCTCTGGGGAGGAACAGCACGTGGAAGATCCTCTGGCTTGGAGCAGGGGCAGAGGAGCCTGCGTCCCAGGCCTCTGAGCCTGTGGGTCTTCCAGGAAGCAGGAGCGCAGGCCCGGGCTCGGTGAGGGGCCAGAGAGAACGTCAGTGTGACAAGCACTAAGCCACACGTCCTGGCCACGACTCGGCCTGATGCTGCGACAGCCCGGTGCTCAGATGAACACGTCAGGCTCTCTGTTTCAGAACCACGGTAGGCCAGAAAACAAAAGCCAATGTACGAGACACGCGCCTCAAAAAAATGCCCACAGCTCCATGTTCACTGCAGCACGATCACAGCAGGCACGACACAGAAGCAACCTGGGTGTCTGCTGACAGCTATGAAGGAGGATCAGGAAACGCGGCATAGACACATACGCCGTGGAATACTACTCGGTCGTGAAAAAGAATGAAATCTGCCATTTGTGATGACACAGAGGACCCCGGGGGCACCACACTGAGTAAGGTAAGTCAGAGACAAACACCGCAGGGCTCCACTCTCGTGGACTATAAAACAACACACAAAGGCCCACCCAGCCGTGCCCAGCTTGGCAGCCTTAATGACACTGTGTTGCCTATTTCAAAGTGGCTCAGAGAGCACATCTCCAGGTTCTTACCGCAAGAAAAGAAAATGTAACTGCAGGTGCTGGGTCCTTTCACAACCCACAAGTTCTGAATCATGCATCTCCTCCCACTCACGCCTCCTCCCCTTGCTGGCGCTTTCCAGGCACACCTGCTGGGGCCCTCATCCCGCTGTTCCTCCAACTTGGCTTGGGAGTGCCCACCTCCTCGGGGACTTTGCTCAAATATCACTTCTCAGTAAAACCTCCCACCCCACACCAACACTTGTCATTGAGCACAGGTATATTTACTTACTGACTCCATTTAAAGACTGGTCCTCACCTGAAGAGATGAGCCTCCCCCACTGCCCTCCCCCAGTTCGCTCGGAACATAGGTTTATTTTCACACACAACCAAGGATGGTGCCAGCACCTGGGGAAGGGCCAGCGGCACTGCTAAATATCCTCCAGTGCCCAAGACAGGCCCCTGCCCTCCAAGAACCAATGATCTGGTCCAAAATGACATCGGTGCCGGGCTCAAGAAATCCTATCTTAAACTCTAAGCTCCATCAGGACAGGGCGGTCCTGGTCAGCACTGTGCCCGAGACAGAACCTGGCAGGCCCCGGGCTGCATGGACGTGCTGGCTGAGTGAACGGGAAGGTGATTCTTTAGGGCTCAGGGAGTGCCGCCCACCCTGAGTCCACTCCCCACTCATCATGCCTCATCACCCCATCCTTTCCCAAAGTCAGGAGGCAGGACCCACACTCAGCCAACACTCCAGACCCCCAGGGGCGCCTCAGGCCGGTCTTCGCCCTGGCCGCCAGCCTCTCCACCCACCTCTGTCCTCCTGGCCAGGAGTCTATGGACACCAGGGGAGCCCAAGTTTCCAGCACAGAAACCAAAGCCAGCTCTTCCTCTCCTTCCAAAATAGCCAAGAGTTCACTCCGTCCCTTCCCTGCTTACCTGACTTCACGCACATTCGGGAACTGGGGGTGGGAGGCCGCTCACGGGAGGAAGAGCGCATTTCAAGCCCTCGGGCTTTGGGACGACGCGGGTCCGCGGCCTGAGTTACGCGAGCGGCTTTGACAAAGCCGGAGTCAGAGGCAGACCAGCTAGGGAGCCCGTGTAGACAGGGTCAGCCTGCTGGGAGCCTGCGGAGCTGAAAACCACAGGGAGAGAGAGAAGGCATGTAAGCGATGTTCTCAAAGAAGGTTTTCTCCCAGAACCTAATGTTCTGGAAAAGTCTTCCTAATGAGTCATTAATCGGCACATAATCAGCACCATGTGCCAAGGATTAACGGGTAATTCCCATTATTCTGGGGGTGAGGCGGCGCCCATCCCGGTGGCCTCGCGGCTCACCCCACGCGCAGTGACCGGAGCCAACCCTCGCCAGGACCAGGGCTCAGCGCCATCTTCGAAGCAAACTCCTGAGACTTCACTTCTGTCAAGCAGGCCAATTTTCACTTCCCACTCCTTGGTAGATATTGTTTGAGAATGGCTTTCTGCCTCTTAAAGAATGCTTCCATTGTGTAAGTCTCGCTCTCCTGCACAGGAACTTCATTCCCCAGCCTCCTGGTCATTCAGGAACACTGCAGGTAATTTTAGCATCGCTAATTGGTCTGCCAAAGAACTTATTTTAAACCACCATGATTCAGTTCTTAATCCCAGCATTTTATTATACTGTCATTACAAAAGAAGAAAGACTAGATTTTATTTTCCCCTAAAAAAATTCTTAAATCGTCCTAAAATGTGACCAGCCTAGGCTGCTCAACCCTTTCTAAGGTTCTGTGTTTCCCAGACGTCTTAGGGCCAAAGGATGTGACCCACACAGGGTTGCCTGGGGCAGAGGCTTGGGTTGGGGTTCCAGCTGGCTCTTGGACCTGCTGGCCGTGTCTGTGCATCTTCACCCTCTCCTTCCTCTGTGTGTGAGGGTGTGCAGGGAGGGAAGGGGTGCAGACAGGAGACAAGGGAGCAGCAGGGCTGCAGGGCCCCGTTGCAAGGACTAAGCCACAGCTGGCCGGGAGCATTCCTGGTGACGACAAGGGACAGAGGACAGCCCA
Organism: Scalopus aquaticus; assembly: GCA_004024925.1. Lineage (NCBI taxonomy): Eukaryota > Metazoa > Chordata > Mammalia > Eulipotyphla > Talpidae > Scalopus > Scalopus aquaticus. Next base: position 59,302 of record PVIJ01002899.1, read on the forward strand.
GCCCGGGGCCTACCAGTGGGAAGGACCAGGGGAACCAGCCATGGGTAAGAAGCGTGTGGGGAGTAGGGAGCATCCGTGGCCTCCCTGGGTTGGAAAACAAGACGGTCCTCCTCCTCTCCCTTCTCCTCCAAGGCCTTTCTGAAACAGCCTCCGAGGAGCAGGGACGGCGCCAGCCTGGGCCCTGCCTCTCCGCCCTGCTTCCCAGCTCAGTGACGTCCGGGTCTCCGACCCCTCCCCAACCCCCAAAGGAGAGCAGGACAGGAGCGGACGAGAAGGTGTCGGGAGGAACCCGCAGGGCCAAGCCGACCCAGTTCACAAAGTGCTGGGGGCAAGTAGGAGACAGAGGGCTCCCCCTCCCTCCTTACCACCCCCCCAGTGCCCCCCCAGTCCCAGTCTCCTGTCACTTGGGTTGTCACTTACACTTAGAACTCCCGCGTCCCACAGGCCACGTTCATTATGGCCACTGACCTTTCTCTTTTCACGGGAGGGCCCGGAGACCACGCACCCCTTGCTGGAGCGCCTGGGTGTTCTCAGGCAGCGCGGCGCCCCCGAGACTCGCCATCGACGTCAAGGGGCGTCCTCCCGACGCCTGCAGATTCTGCTCTCGGGTGGCGACCGCCGGAGGCGCCGTCTGTGGGGACAGGCACAGACCAGAGTCCAGCGGGGCGGCCGTCCTCCTCGGGCACGCCGCCCGCGACGCGAGCAGCCCTCCGTGTTGGACCCCAAAGGCTGCTACGCTGAGTCGCTTCGCCGGCCGGGTCGGGCTGGCCGCAGGGAGGAGAAGCGCCAAGTAACGGTGGTTGCACAAGAGAGCGGGCTTCCCTCTCGGTCAAGTCTGGCAGAAGCCGCCAGGCCCTCGCCCGGGGCTCCCCGCCTTCCCTCACAACACCCCAACGGTGAGGTCCTTCTCTGGGGTCCACTGCAGCTCCAGCCTCCTTGGCGGCGTCCCCAGCGGGAGGTAGGCCGGGCGCTAGGCCTGGCTCCACTGCTGGCGTCTCATTGGCCAGAATCTATCACATGCTGCCCTCAGTTGCAAGGGAGGCTGGGAAATGTAGTCTTTCCCCTAGGCGCCCGGGTGTCGGCTAAGCAGCATCCTTTGGAAGGAGCAGATTTGGGAGAAATTGAGCCAGCTCTGCCAGGCATATGGTGCAGGCAAGTGGCGGTTCTGTCTCCAGAAAACAAAAATACCACTGTTGACCTCAAATAAACAAGCAGTTACTTTAATAGTAAAATGTGTTTATTAACAGCGATTCCAGACGTGAGGTCTCGTGGTGAGCCACGAGCACACTTCCCGGGAGCAAAGAAAGGGTTCTTGTCTGAAGTCGAGAGGAACTGCCGTCAACAAGGAGTCTAGTGGAGGACAGTCCACCGCGTAGTGGCTCCTCAATGGCCGAGCTGCTGCTGGGCGGAGCCGCCTCCTTCCTGAGCGCGCCACGCTGGGCTGGACCCCGTGGGAGACGTGGGCTGATTCTGGTCCCACGCTGTGCAGTGCGGGCCTGTGCGTGAGGACTCTCTTCTGCCCTCCCGACCTGCTTTAAATGAGTATGCTGTGCGTTGATTTTCACACCTCCAATCATGGTTTCTGTGGTCGCTTCCTGTCCTCTGCCCAGCAAGCACAGTAGGAAGGTAAGAGCCAGCACAAGATCCGCGTACAGGTGGGGGTGTTGATGCTAGAGCTACATCCGGGCACCCCACTTCCAAGGAGACAGTGATGCTCCCCAAATCTCGTGAGAAGCTGAGCTGGTCACCTGTGAGAAGCGACAGGTCACCATGTGTTCCCTACATGGACAAACTGGGACCTGCACCAGGCCCCAGGGAAAGGGTCTGCAGTGGTCTCTGGCAGGAGCCCTGTAGCCCTCCACTCAACCAGTCTCCTGCTCACCCCCTACCCTAAACCGGAGATCCTCGTGGGCATTGTGACTGGACAGGTCTTTGTGGGAGCGGGGTATATCCTGTGTAGTGTAGGGATGCCAGTAGCACCCCCAGCTGTGACAACCGAATCAGTCCCTGCACGCATACAAACATCCTCTCCCCCACTGAGATCATTACCCTAACCCCCCCCCCAAACTACTGGTACACTTCCCCCGTAGCACCCTTTTTTATAAGATCCAGAAAGGGAGAGGGTAATTTACTGAAGGAGGGGCACAGGTTGCCAGGAACAGATGGGAAGCTATGGAGAGAGAGGCGGGCGACACTGGGCTGTGTCGCTAGCGATGTGCCTGCTGCCACAGAGCACTCCCCTTATGGGGTGTCACTGTCCTTTTCTCAGCTCTTCCTGCCTCTAGACCTATAGGCTCCTCAAGGGCAGGTCCGACCTAGATCGTTGTGCAACCTGCATGCTGAGTATGGCCCTTAACTGACCCTTCCTCAGAATTTAACTAGTTTATGAATCAATAAATGAATCAATGGGTGGGTACTTTTCATCTACTAAAGGGTCAGCTTCAGATTAAAAATGCGCTTTAAACAATGCCTGTAAGAAGCAAGGCAAGGCCACGTAGCTAACAAGCTAGTAGCCCTGATCGGCCATCTTAACCGTGGCACCACGCCACCATTCTACACTTTTTGTTTCTGCTCTGCCTGGTGCTATTAGCCATGTGATACTCTTGGCAGACCCAAGAAGAGAGTGGTCACCAGGCCAATGAGAGCATGCCGCCCCACCGAGCACTGTGATTGGCCCAGAGGTGGTCCAATCAGTGTACTCCGGAGGGAATTGAAATGGAGCCTAGGAGAGAAGCACTCTGTGCTTTCCAGGAGCTGCAAGGAGCCACCTTGCAATCAGATGGAGAAAACCTGAGCCTGAAGCTAAGTGGAGGCGGCAGAGCTGAGACATGGAAGAGAGACAGCCCTGATTCCCGGCGCTTGCACCTGAAGGAATTCTAATCTTTTCAACAAGTGTCTGGGTAGTCGTATTTATTAATCAGTTCTCTGAATCCCTGGTCTCTCTGGCCCTACAGTCTTAATTTTATTTAATTTCTATCAATTAAGATGTGCTCTAATCTTTGCATTTCCTCAGCCTAAAAGTAAAGATAGAACTGACCAATAAATACGACTACCCAGACACTTATTGAAAAGATTAGAATTCCTTCAGGTGCAAGCGCCGGGAATCAAGTTCAGACTGGCTTCAAGAAAACAGCAAAAATGAAATATAAATAAATCGAAAAATGTAAAATGCAGCTTCAGGTCCAACTGGATCCAGGGGCTCAGATGATGTTGTCAGGGCTGTCTCTCTTCCATGTCTCAGCTCTGCCTGAAACACCCACTCACACCCTCCGGAACACCCCCTCACTCTCGGCGAGTCTGTGCACGTCCAGTTTTTCATTTCCTGGATCATGTTTGTTACGAAAAGCCCACCTGGGTAGTCTTTGGTCCACACGTTGGATTTCTACTCTGAATGGGAGTGGTTGGGAAGCCCACGTCAGGGCTGAAGCTCGAGTCGGTGTCACTCCCCCAAGCCCTGCTGGGCCCTGAGAGTCTCGTGTGACGGCGCCCCGGCGGGTCCTCGGGGTGTTGCTGGGTTCTAGGCTGTGCTCGCTGTGGCCTCTGCTGCTAAATTCAACTGACTTCTGAGCGGCTGGTTATTTTTGTCTTTTTTAGCACACGAAAGACAACGGGGGTTCCAGCAGCATTGTCTGGGAAAGGAAGGAGGCCGAACTTCTGGCCTCTGAACTTGCTGCACAACCGCCCCCCAGGACACCCTGTGATGATCCAGGTTCTGATTCGGGCTCGGGGTGCAGGGTGGGGCTGAGCTCTGCTGGACCACGCTAAAGCACATCTGCCCTAACCCTTCACCTTCAGACTCAGCTGCCCTCCGTGCTGCACATACCCCGTGAGCCTTCCCTGGCCACGCCACACCCTCCGGCCCCGTAACAGTCTAGCCCTAACCCCACACAGCGTGCCACCTGATCCCACGCGGCCGGTTGTCTCTGGGCATCCTGCTGACGCGTGCTGACTATCAGATCTTGAAGGACAGGGGTTTACCACGTCTGTAATTTGCCGGATTAACCCTGGGGCACACGCCTGTGGAGCCAGCTGGGTGACTGGGCCACTCTGGGGCCAACACAACAGGCGACCCCTGGGCCGAGGCACAGTGGGCGTGGGTACTGGACGCTGGTCATTCCACGACACAGAGCCACCTGGTCCCATCACCGCCCGAACAGCGTCATACCCCGCGCAGGATGGCTGCGACGGCAACAGGGACGTGCACGTGACAAGCCAGGCAATTCTGTGTCTTCCACTCTCAGCCGTTAACTCTGTGGACAGAGTCCCGGCCCCGAGGCAGCCCAGAGGGATGGACACGCCTCCTCCCACCTTTGAATGGGAAATGAGAAGTGGGGCGGCATGGACAGCATCGACCACCTTGTCTACTAGAGGACCTGGGGCTCAGTTTACCCAGCTGCAGCACTGGCTCCTTAGAGAAATTGTTATAAGGGAGTTCTCTAGGGCCCTTGGAAAGATGTCAAATCAAAGCACAACTTAAAAAAATAATCCAGCCCAGAGATTTTTCACTCCCTGCCTAAGTCCTCAGGAGAGGCATCCCAGGAGCAGCTAGTCCCAGACTGGCCAAAGGAACCAGATGTTTGAAAAATGGAAAAAATGACAAAAACAAACTCACCCGCTTTTATTTTTTCAACATTCCCATATGTGTGGATTTAGAAAAAACATCGCTGATGGTAGATGTTAATTACTTAGTTATACACGCATACTGAATCACCATGGTGCACACCGCAACTAATATAGTGTCATATGCCCATTACATCCCTTTTAAAAGACCTATTGCAGCCTCAGAATCTCAGCAAAAACAATGTCCTACTGTCTTTCATGTCAAATAAGGGAGACAAATATATCAGATATCCAGAACCAAGCTCTTCCTCACCAGGGAGAAGAAAGAGAAGTTTCCCGTCTTTTGACCGTAAAAATACATGACTCTGTTCAAAATGTACATGCTAAAACTTGAATAAAAGTGTGGGCTCCCAAGGGGAACACAGAGCCTGTGGGAGCAATAACTTCTGCTTCCATGTGAAGAAACAGGTTTCATAGACTCAGCTCACCAGTGGGAAAGGTGGCATCAGCCCAGGAACCCCAAGGCACTGTTTCTCCCACCACACTTGAAAGGAATTCATTGGAACGAACCACCTTCCAGCAAAAGCCACACTTTAGGTCTGCCGGGACACCTCGGTGGTCTGATCTCCACGTCGGGGACCCTCGCCTGCCGGGCCGGCCCTGGCCCGGGAACATCAGAGCCCGCAGGTGTGCACACAACCCCCCCCCCCCCGAACATCTCCAGTTCCCTGCAGGCCCCGACTCACGCATGGCATGGAGGGGAGGAACAGTCCCAAGCCGCTTGTTGGGTAAATAGTCATTGTTTATCTTCATGCTAAATAAAGCCTCTCTCTGCAGGAATAAAAGAAGTTTAAAAAGGTGGGGAGAGCCAAAGCCAACAGTCCTGGGTCTGGAGCCTGCTTCTTGGCCCGTGTAGAGGAGTTACAGCCCCTTAGTCTCAGCAAACAGACATGACATGCATGGACAGCATCGACCGCCTTGTCTACTAGAGGACCTGGGACTCAGTTTACCCAGCTGCAGCACTGGCTCCTTAGAGAAATTGTTATAAGGGAGTTCTCTAGCGCCCTTGGAAAGATGTCAAATCAAAGCACGACTTAAAAAAATAATCCAGCCCAGAGATTTTCACTCCCTGCTAAGTCCTCAGGAGAGGCATCCCAGGAGCAGCTAGTCCCAGACAGGCCAAAGGAACCAGATAGAACCAAAAGAACGGAGGTAACAATAACCTAAGCTGTTGTATAAAAAATGTGTTTGTTCACAGGTGGCAAAAGGTGGGTGTAACCCATGTGAAAATCAACATGTGTGGAGAAGCAGAATTCAGTATATGGTGCAGTCACGGCAGGATGGCACAGGAGCACAGGTTGTCTGTGAGCTACACAGGCGGGTCTAACGGGAAGGAGGAGTTCTGGAGCCTCCATGGTTTTTTATGCTTTTTAATGGTCTCCTGTAGGGAGGAAACCTGGTACAAGGCAGGCAAGGGGTCCGGGGGGCCGGGAGGCTGGGAGGCTTCCTCGGCCCTGGCGAACCTTCACTCTTTCTGGGGCTCTCTGGTGGCGTCTCGTGGTCTCTGCTGCACCCCAAACAGAAGGTCCTCTGCTTCTCCTCTGTCTCTGCTGCTGCTGCTCTACTGCTGCCGCTGCTTCTTCTGCTTATAAGCCCAGTCTCTGGCCCAGGTGTGCCCACTCACGCAGGCCCACACCCCACTCCTGTGCATCCGTGTAGGCCTGCAGAGGCCCATCATTGGGGGGAGGGTGGAAAACCCTGACAGTTCTCACTTACCCTACAGGTATCTACACAAAGGATCAGTATTCAGCCCTGAAAAGGAAGGCCGTTCTGACACATGCAACAACATGGCTGAACCTTGAGGACATCGTGCTCAGTGAAATAAGCCAGACAGAAAAGGATCCATACATGTGACTCCACACATACATGTGATCTACAGTGGTCAGATCTTAGAGACAGAAAATACAGTTATGGTTTCCAGGGGCTGGAGGGAGGAGGGAGTGGGACAGAGTGACAATTGGGACAGATGAAGTTTCCAGAGGTCGAGGGCGTGAGGTCTGCACTAGGGGGCAAAGGTGCTTGCTGCTGCGCTGTACACCCAAAAATGGTGAAGGTGGTCGATTTTATGTCACTTGATTTTTACAGCTATTTAAAAAATAATAATAAATAACACGTTTGCTCTACTGCCATCTTTGTCGCTGAGGGGAGAAAGCTGTGCTTGGAGGGCCCAGATTCCGCACCCGGGGTTCCCCGTCTCCGCTGCAAAGGGAATCCACACGCTACATAGAAGGGACGCGGGACTAAAACAGCCAGCGCCCCGGGCCTGGCTGAGATCAAACCAGAACCCCTCAGGGGGAGCCCCGGTGCGGTCCTGGCGGCCTGTGGTGGGGGTGGCCGCGCGTGCCCAGCTACACAGTGCTCCCCCCAGCAGCACACGCGGGCGCCAGCCCCTCCTCCCGCATCCCACCAGCCACTCACCTCACACCACTCAGCAAACTCCTCGCCTGCACCCGAGGCTGACCCCTTGGCGAGTGACCGCAGGGCGGTGTGGTGGCGTGGGGCCTCCCCACGAGGGCCCGTTCTTGGCTTTGGGCTCTACGGTCACCATCTTGACCCCCTTTAGCATGTCTGACCATGAGCCCCCGTTTTCCTGTTGCTCTTGGGCCACAAATTATGCATCCAGTTCTGCTTGCCAAGCCAGGTCCTGTGCTGGGCCCAGAGAAGCAGAGCTGACGGGGGGTGCCCACGCTGCGGGGACCGCGATGTACAGAAGCCCCAGGACGCCCTGGGCCCCCAGCAGGGGCAGACACCTGGACCGGGGAGCCGAGCTGCCCGCAGGGAAGGGCAGAGAGGAGCCCGGGACTGGGGCACCGCCCGCACAAGCTCACGAGTGACGGCAGGTGACCGCACAGGGGCGACCACGCAACGCGGGAGCCCCGGCCCGGGCACCGGACAGAAACGTGCAGAGGAAGCAGCCGAGCGCGAGGGGGCAAGCTCCGAGCTCCAGGCTGGACGCTGCGGTGCCGCTGTCTCTGGCCTGTGCTGGAAACGAGCCCCGACAGGCGGGCTGCCACTGCTGCCGTCCCCCAGACGCCCCAGGCGCCGTGCTGAGCGCGCTGCACAGTATCAGACGCTCCCCACCGCGGGCTCCGGGAGTTGGCCATCGATTGGCCACTCTACAGACGGGAAAACAAGGATCAGAGGGGCCGGGGGGGCTTTCCCCAGGTCCCGAAATGGGAACGCGGGTCTCTGTTTTGGAAGCCAGCAGCACCATTCGCTCCGATATACTCTTGGCTTGAGCCACAGCCAGTGCCACTCGGCCGCCCCGCGGGTTTCCCGGGCAGCAGGCGACACAGGGCACCTCGAGCCCATCCGTGAGCCCACAGATCTTCCTAACCCTTCGCCACTGCAATTCCCCGTGCGGGGAGAACAGCTCTCAAGAGAAGCGAGCAGAAAGGACAAAGGCTCTGGGAGAGCTCCTCGAGGTGGGCCTGTTGGCCGCAAGCCCGCGCCGCCCCCGCACCCAGAGCCTCCTTCCTGCCCAGGCAGGCGGACCTATTGTCGGACGCACCTCGTCGCCGAGGTGCGTGTGGACAGCTGCACCCAGACGGCGAGACAAAGCAGGGCCCTCGCTGTCAGCCCGCTCGGGAACAGACGTCCCGAGGGTCGCTGAAAACGTGTCACCTCTGGTCATCGGCGACGTGGGTCTGTTTGGGAGCTTCTGGACCCGGTTCTGTGCCCTGGGTCTCCGTGGCTGTGAGCTGGCCCCCAGCCTGCGAAGGCCCTGGCCCCGGCTCCCCCGGCCCTCTCAGTACAACCCCGCTCCCTGCCACCAGCCTCTTCCTCCTCCTCGGTGGAAATCTACTGCTTCCTGCCACCGGTGCATGGAAAATTACATGGTCAGCGCCACACTCGGGGCTAGGATGCCACACTCGCATCCCACGGCGCTTTTCAACGATCCAGCCTTTCATCATTAAAAAAAAGTCTGTGGGCGAGAAGGAAGAATCGTGAGGCCGAAGCAGATGACTCATATCAGAGAGAAATGACAAAGCCGTTTCTGAGCAGATGGGTTGACAGGACACTCAGCGAAGGCGGCTCCATTCACTCCCAGGCGGGTGTGTTCATTCAGCATCCGCCCCGGGCTCCTCCTCCGGGCGGCTCTGGGAAGTAGCAGCAAGAGCAGCAAAACCTCGCTCACATGCAATTTGCAGCGACATGGATGGAATTAGAGGGGATCATACTCGGCGAAATAAGCCAGAAAGAAAGAGAAAAATATCGAATGGTTTCACTTATAACAGGACTATAGGGAGGCCGGGTGGGAGAGAGACAATCAGTGGGGGGGGGGGGGGGGGAGGAGGGAGCCGGAGGGAGGGAAGGGAAAGGGCACAAAATGGAATAGAAAAGATCACAAGGGACCATGGAGATGGATCACGGGTGAATTGGTGGTGGGCTACCCAAGGGGAATGCAAAATGTAAAAGACATAAATAACAATAAAAATATATATTATATAAAAAACAAAAAAGAAGGCATTTAAAAAAAAAAAAAAAACCCTCGCTCTGGCCTTGGAGCTCCCACTGGGGGGGAGGACAGGCTGGGAAAACTGCATTTCAGGGTGGTGTTCTGGCCAGAAAGCGAGGGGAGGGCTGCTGCAGTTTAAAGGGGAACAGCCTCAGGGGAGAGGCGACCTCAGAGCAGTCAAAGAGGACACCGGGAGCCCTCCCAGGGAGAGCCGCCAGGTGAGGGGTCCGGGAAGGCCCCCCGGCCTCCAGGAGCTCGCGGGCTCTACTGTAAGTGATGCCAGGTGCGAAAGGAACCACCCCACGCTGGGTTCTTCCCGGCTGGCGGGAAATCAAGCATCAGGCAGACTGACGAGAGAGAAAGCTACACGAGGCCTAATACTGACATGTCGGCCTCCCGCAGACCTGGAGGGAGAGACCAGCAGGACTGAGTCAGGCGCCCAGACGCCATCTTAAGCAGCTGAGACAGAGGCCTGGGGGACAGAGGGGGGTCAGTTAGGAAGGTTCGGGGAAGGCCCAGGGACAAAGGGGTGCAGACTGAGTTCCGCCTTTTGCACTGGAAAGAGATCAGGAGACGGGGCCTCCCCAGCACTCGCCCTTACAGAAGCTCACACGCCTAAATCCTTTACAAGAGCGACCTCCACGCGGCCTCCAGCTAGTCGGCCTTTTCCCAGAAGACAACTTTTGGGCTGGCAGATTTTGACCCCTGCAATTGTCGGGGTGTCGCTGCTTTGTGCAGAGGAAATACATGGCTTGCTTTCTCCAGGCTCACAGGGCAAGAGCAGAGGAGGCCGGGGAGGGGGCAGGGAGGAAGAGCAGGGAGCTGGGAGGGCGAAGGGGAGGGGTGCCCACAGTGATGAGGGGTGCGGTGGAGGCAAAGTACCTGACAGACTGACAGACGGTAGGTTCTCCAGACTGTGTGTCCCTCTCCGTCCTCCGTGGACGGGAGCCCCAGCCCCACGGGCTGCCCCAGAGTCCCCGTGAGTGGCAGAAGTCTCCTGTGCCCGCAGCCAATGCAGACCGACAACCGGAGTCTCGGGGCGTCGTCCCAGCAGCCCGAGACCGGGTCGGGCTCTTTGTGCTGCCAGGAAGGAGGCGGGTGGAGGACTCCAGATGCAGGCTCGCGGCTTCCGTCTGGCTGTCCTGGGTGCCCCTGCTGTCCTGGGCCCGTGGCCACCCAGAGGCCGCCTCCCGCCGTGCCAGGGAGAAGAGCAAGGCGCAGGACCACAGCCGGTCCCCGACTCTGGTTTGCTTTGAAGACTGTCCCCATTTTCCATCACCATGTGGAGAAAGTAAACAAGGAGCTTCCCGGTCTCCGGGGGTCAGCTGAGGAGAAAAAGGTTCAGCAAAGGGCCTCCCTGGGGGTGCAGGGGTTGTCTCAGCGCTATGAAGCTGTCGCAGCCACTGCAGCACGAGTTCCCTCCCAGCCAGGGAGCTTCCCACAGGGCGCAGCAGACCTCTCCTGTCTCCCCGCGGCTCCCCTCAGCAGTGCACTTCAGTGAATCCGCCTGTTCCGCTCCCACTGTCTCTGCACCCCAGTTCTTGTATGCATAAATAAGTAAAAACAAATGTAAAAAAAAGTTCAGCATGAAAAAAAGGTTTCCTTCCTTGCCCCCCCACCCCAGCTTCAACACCTGCAAGTATTTCCTTTAATAATAAAGCGTCCGCCACTGACATGAAGCAGCCATCAAACTGGAACCTCCAAAGCAAAGCATTCCAAGCCAGCACTGCGGCAAGTGCTACCGGGGGTCACTCTGGTCTGTTTTAAATCATTAATTTTATTGAGGTGATGTTGGTTTCCAGCAGTGTATATGTTCGCGGGGTACAGGTTCACACCTCTCGGAACATGTCACCACACCACCCCAACCCCACGGCACCATCATTGGGCCCCCTTTCCCCGCGGGCCCCCACGCCCACCCTCACCCTCTGGGAGCCTCAGATATGCAGTCAGATTTCTAGGGCTTGTTTTGGTTTTGTCTGTTTTGTTTTTTGTTTGCTTTTGCTTTGTCTCTTTATATTCCACAGGCGTGGAACCGTCTAGTATTTATCTTTCTCCTTCCGATTAATTTCACTTGGCATCGTCCCCTCCAGCTCTACTCACTTGACCACAAAGGGCAAGATTTTGTCTTTTTTTTTTTTATACAAGCTGGGGTACAGGCCAGAGCTGTGGGGTGGCGAGAGGCTTCACCAGAGACAGACTGGGGAGCAGAACAGGCAGATCAGAAACACACTGCTGAGGGGAGCAGCGGGCGAGGCAGGAGAGGTCTGCCGCACCCTGTGGGAATCTCCCCGGCTGGGCGTCGAACTCGCATCACCGCTGCCGACAGCTCCACAGCGCAGCGCTCAACCGCTGCACCACCAGGGAGGCCCCAAGATTTCATCTTTTATGACTGAGTAGTACCCACCAGCCTCGGGGTCCGATGTTGCCTCCATAGCTTGGCAACTGTGGACAGTGCCCAATGAACACGGGTGTAGAAGCCCCTTCCAATCAGTGATCACCCCGGCTTTGCCCTATACTTGGAACCATTTTCCAATGAACAGAAGACAGTTCTGTGTCATGTTTGAAGATGATGCTCCTGTGCACTGGAGGTATGTAAGGTGTGCCTGTGACTCACATTAACACGAGTGAGGAGGGTTCCCAGTAAAACTCCTGGGGAGCTGGGGGGCGGAAGGGCAGAGCCACAGCTGCCCAAGCAAGGCGGCTGGAATGAGTTAAATGCTGGCTTCCCTAACAGACCTGTCCGCATCCTAACCCTCAGACCCTGTGAATATGAACTTGTTTAGAGAAAAGCATCTTTGAAGATGCAGTTAAGTAAAGGATCTCAAGGTGAGGTCATCTTCCATTTAGGTGGGTCCTCCATCTGGTGACAAATGTCCTCTCTTAAGAGTCGAGAAGACAGACACACAGAGAAGGCTGTGTGAAGATGGAGGCAGAGATGGGATGGGTGTTGCCACAAGCCAAGGGCCACCGGGACCCACCAGGTGGATCCCAACCCCCAGATCTGAGAATTCTGCCCTCCGGCATGGGTGAGGATCCATCTCTTCTGCTGGAAGCCTCCCCACATGCGGTACACAGCACTACACGGTCACAGCAACCCTGGGAGGCTTACACCTTGCAAAAGGGAACACCGCCCTTCTGCTCCCTTCATTTTGGGCTCATGAGACTCCAGGCAAAGAACCACACGAAGCCCAGACTTCCCCTGCAGAGCTGTGAGACGTAAATGGGAATTTTTAAACAAGTAAAATTGCGGCAATTCGGTGCAGCAACCATAGAACCAGTGAGATGACATCTGCGTGACCAAAAGGTCTTGGCTGACCTAACAAGAGTGTCAGGGAAGGCCTCCCCATGCGAGCGGCTTCAGGTTGAGAGAGAAGCAGCAGCTCATAGTGAAAGTCCCCGGTGGGCGACTCAGGGAGCCATGGGCATTGGACCAGAGCTGATGTCTTCACTTAAAAGTCACAGTCCCAGAGCAGAAGTCTCAGAGGGGCCTGAAGGGCAAAAAATAGAAAACCAAGGGCCTGGGACGAGATGGCAGCCTTGGCTGAGACAGACACAGCTGTTTCCCAGGGACCCCGCAAACGCTCGCAGGGGTCCAGAACGGGGGGGGCGCTTGGCCTACAGTGTTTTACACAGTTGGGATGATTTGGGATGCCCCGGGACTGACACCCACCATGTCATCCAATAGTTTTGGAGTAAAACGGTCACCCTCGGGCACTGACACTTTCCTGTGGAACCCCCTCCCTGGAGAGTTTTCCGTAGACTCGAAGGCACATGCTGGCTTGAACATTTCTCAGCAACAAATTTCTCAAGAAAGCCATATCACTCCAGTTTCTTTCCAAATGAAATTCAAGTTTGCCCAAATGTCTGTTCCAGAACATGTTGTTCAGACTCATATGACATTAAGCAAACTGTCAGTTCTCAGAATATCTTGGGTGACTGTCTAGAGCTGTGCATGTTGTATGTGAAGAAGTCACACAGAATCCACGACACTTGTGTGATGTCCAAATGGGCCCCAAAGGCTTTGCCCAGAGCTCCGTCCACAGGCTGCCGAGGGGCCCAGAGCTCCGGTCTATGGGCTGCTGAGGGGTGCGGCCCCATCACCACACCTTGCCGTCTTGAGATAGACACTACCGTTTTCATGTTAAATATGTTGTTAAAATATATGATTATGGCTCAACATGCTTGAATAACATCTTTTTCTAAAACTAAATGGATCAATGTAAATTGTAAATGATTCATCACATCTTTCCAGCCACTCACACTGAGGCTTTCTTGGGGAAGGTGAAGCACAAATATTTTTAATGTGATTCTGTCCCAAGAAGTGGGGTCAGGAGCGGGGCAGGTATGAGCTCAGCTTTCCTCCTGCTGTGACGAGACTTTTCCAGCATCTCTGCACTCTCTCTCCACACACTTCTCTTCCAGCTACCCATCCGCACAGAGAATGCAGATTGGAGTTTGGCTAAAAACACACTCAAGGCAGGAAAACTGTGGATATTGGCCTGCTGAGTATAGCTCAGAATGAGCTTTTTTAAAAAAAAAAAAAAAAAAAAAAAGGAGCAGCCGCAGAGTTTGAAAACCAAAGAAAATGTGACTCGTGTGACGGAGAGGTTACTCTAACCATGCTACCAATTCCATAGTTTGTTTAGAGAAAAATCACAAGCCTAGCAGCTGGGAACTGGCACAGTTCTAGAACTCTCCCTGAGCTTGGAGAGCCTACAATGGCGTTACCCTTCCGTACCCCTGCCAACATAACTGGCACTTGTAAGAGACACAAGTGTAATGGAGATTGAATACTTAAATTGCTTTCAGACCCTAAAGCACCAAAGAAAAAAATAACATGTCTAAACCTTTCTCTGAGATTCGCTTTTGCAGAAACAGCAGAACCTTGAGCTTACGGACTAACCTTGAGCTCCAAGGCCGGCTGGAGTTGGGAGACACAAATGCAGAGGAGGGCACTGCCCAGAGACAAGGGACCCACCCCAAAATCAAAAACTCCAGTTATTTGAAGAAAAGTCTCTTCAGACTTCTCCATGGCTGGATTGCCCTGTAACCAGCCAGTGACCTTCAGTCAAATCTGCATTTCTTTTCCCTTAACCCACTTCTTAGCCAATAAGATTTAACTTCTTTATTTTCAATCCAGTCTCTCCAGACCTATATACTTCATCCCCTTTCTTAAGTAGGGAGGCAGATTTGAGTTTATTTTCTGTCTCCTTGCCAATCAATGTATAATAAAACAGTTTTCTTTTCTCAGAAACCCTGGTGTCATAATAATCTAGTTTACGCACATTGGGTAATAAGCCCACAACACAAGATCCCTAAAACCCTTAAATTCCTTTTGGTGTTTCTTAATGAGATTTAGTTCTATAATCTCCCTTTTCTCCATCTTTATTAGATTTTTTTTTTTAAGATTTATTTATTGAAGCATGCAAGCTGGGGTGTAGGCCGAGGTGTGGGGTGGTGAGAGGATTCACTAGAGACAGAGTGGGAAGCAGAACAGGCGGATCAACTGAAGTACACTGCTGAGGGGAGCAGCAGGCGAGGCAGGAGAGGTCTGCTGCGCCTTGTGGGAATCTCCCTGGCTGGGCTTGTGCTGCAGTGGCTCTGGATAACTTCATAGTGCTGCACTTAACCTGCTGCGCCACCAGAGAGGCCCTTTATTAGTTTTTTAATGCTGCTATTACATATTACTATAAATTTAGTAACTTAAAAAATAGAAATACATCAACTCATATTTCTGAAGAGCAGCAGCTTAGAAAAATTGAAGTGGAACCAGAAAGGCCCCTGAATAGCTAAAGCAATCCTAAGAGAAAAGAAGGAAAATGAAAGCACCACACTCCCTGACTTCAAATTATTCTATATAGCATCAGTAAATCAAAACAGTGTGGTATTGGAACAAAAGCAGAAACTCAGACCAATGGAAAGAAATAGAAAGTCTATGCAAAATGGACAGCTAATCTTCCCCTAAAAGAGCCATGACCGTACAATGGAGAAAAGAAAGGCCCTTTAGCAAGCTTTGCTGGGAAACACAGGCAGCCATGTGCAAAAGAATGAAAGTAGATCCATACTTAACTCCAGCCACAAAAATTAATCCAAGATGGATAAAAGATCCGGACATAAGAACTGAAACCACAAATTACCTGAAAGGAAACATAAGGGACACACGACGGGACAAAGATACATCACAAAGATGTATTTGGGCTTAACCCCAATGGGAAGGGAAATAAAAGCAAAACTAAACAAGTAGGACTGCATCAAACGAGAAACCTTTTGCACCTGAAGAGAAAACATCACAAAAACAAAAAGGCGGTCTGCAGAATGGGAGAAATATTTGCACAGCCCATACCTGACAAGGGGCTGATTTCCAAAATTTACAAAGTGCTTACACAATCCAACAACAACTACAAAAGCAGACAACCCAATCAAAAAATGGAACAAAGACCTAAGTAGACACTTTTCTGAAGAAGGCATTCAGAGGGCCTGCAGACACAAAAAGCTGTTCACATGACTCATTAAAAGGTAAATCAAAACCACAATGAGGTATCACCTCACCCCCGTGAGAATGGCTTCGCAGCTTCTGGGGAGGGGGGTGTCCTCAACCTTGACACTCTGAGGGGGCAAGACAGAGCTTCTGAGCAGCTTTAACAAGCGGCTGGTCTAGACCTGACGGCTCCAACTAAGGACAGTGACAGACGAGCGTCCTCAGGGGTCTGTTTCACTGGAACAGAGGAAGCCACCCCAATTTTGGACTTTTCCCCCCTTAAATGGCACACCCAAATGTCCCTCGGAGGATGGGGAACAGGATGAGGGCTTTGATCCTGGGCATCCATGCCACGTCGTCTCCCAATTTCTCGGTCAGCCCCTTCCTCGTCTTCCCATCCTCCTCTTGGGTTTTGAAAAACAGGACCTGCCTCTTTTCAAACAGAGGTGACGAAGCTGTGACCACTGGCCCGCAGAGCGTGCTGGAGTGGAGGGGCCAATCAGCCGCCAGCGGGAGAGGGCGCAGGCAGGGCGACGTCTTCGCTCTGTGTCGGGAGGTGTCGCCGCGCCCCAACCCGCCACCACAGGGAAGCGGCCAGCGGGGCCCGAGAGCGCCCGCCCTGTGGTCAGAGGCAGGTTCGACATCAGAGAGGGGAGCGCAGGGAGGCACCACAGCGTCCTCTCTGAGGGGAAGGAGCTGGCCTCTGCTCCACCCAGCGTTCCCCTGGCCGCTCTGCTGAACCCTAATGGACCCAGGGAAACCCACCCTCACTGCCTCGTGGCCCCAGGCGCCATCTTCCCGCTGCCCCTCTTTGCTGGACAGTAACCCCGGGCGTCAGCCCAGCCCAGCGGGAGGGTGGGGGAAGGACTGTCTGACGTCCTCTTCTCAAACAATGGCAGCGCCTGTCCTGCCCTCAGATCTGGGAAGCCAGACTCCCCTGGGCGCGACGTCCCCCAAGGCCAGGGCAAGCAGGGCTTTATGTTGCCTCTGTCCTCCCCGACCTGGGCCTGGGGCTGCCGGACAAGGGCCCGGACAGGACTGGTGGTTCAGAAGGGCCCAGCCCTGGGGGACTTAGGCAGCAGGTTCAGACAGCGGGCGGCTGGTTGTCCCGCTGGGAACGGGGACAGCGCCCCCACCCCTCCCGCACAGAGCTTCCCTCCGGCCCCAGCCTGCATTCCGCGAGCTTGGCCCCGGCTCCCAGCCTCCACTTCGCTCACCACGGCCTCAGCGTATTCAGCATGGCTGACTCAAATTCCCTGCCCAATCAGTGCGCCCTCTCTGCCACATCCGGGTCACGGCGCTAGGCTTGCTCTGTCCTGCCAGCTCCTGCCTCGTCTTCTGGTGTGCTCTGTCATGCTCTGTCGTTGGCAGCCGGAAGCTGGACATGTCATGCCCAGTGACAGTCCACACTGGTCCCAGGGAGCTTCTGCTCCGCGCCGTGGCCGCTCTGCCTGCCCGCCTGCCCCTGGCACACGGACGCTCGGTCCTCTGACGTTGCTGGGCTTCGCTTTGCTGAGCTGTGCTCTTGCCCACGGGGGGTGACGTCCTCCCCGTCCTCTCAGGCTGACCAGACACCCAAGCCCACACTCTCCCGTTGCGCCCACACGTCTGACATCCGTCCACGGCGCTGCCTCTGGGCCTCTGGTGACCGGGACCCGCCTGTCTCTCTCTTGCCCAGCCTCCGTCTCTAAGCTCCCGACATCTTTTCGGGCTAGCTGAAGGCCACTTCCCCCACGGCATCCCTCGGGCCCACAGCGGCATCTCCGATGCCTTTGCTCCTGCCGGGCACGGCGCGGGCCAGGGCGCACACTGCCCCCGGGCAGCTCTCTGCGGGGACTGCGCGCTCCCTGAGCACAGAAGGTGGATCCGGGGTCCATTCTTCTGCCCCAAGAGGGGTGCCTGGCACATAGGGAGCAAACAAATGTGACCTCAGATCCCATCCAACAGCCAAGCCACCCGTGGGCGCTTCCAAGAGTGGACGCCCGACGTGACCAGGTCGCCCGTCAGGAAGGGACCGGCCTGCTTGGCCAAACAGCTGGAAACGGCAGCTTAGGGCAGAAACCCAGACCTGAGGCGCGGGACGGTGCGCAGAGATGGGGTTGTCCTGGGCTTCTGGAAGACGAAAAGAGCAAAGAAGAATAGCAGGGAGGCAAGAGGGCGGCCTGAAAACCACCCGGGACTGATCCGGCGGCCGCAGCTCCCGGGCAGCTCCTGGGCTCCTTCCTGCGGTTGCTGGTGTCGCTGTGATGCGGATGCCGGCCTCACATGCACACGCATGCGCACACGCACACACACACGCACACGCACACTGCTCCATGTGAGTGTGTTTAGGAAGGAAAGATCTGGAACCTCTACCTGGGTGGACTCAGTAAGGAATAGGGGTCGCAGAAGGGGTGAGCGGGCCCCAGAAGAGAACCAGCTCAGCTGCAGCGGAGCACAGGAGACCCCGCCTCCCGGGATGGCATCGGGCTGACCGGCAGCCTGCGCTTAGGGGGCTCTCGGCTGCCCTCTGCGGGGCGGGCATGGGCCCGAGGGGCAGACCCGCACTGTCAAGTCGCCCTGTGGACACAGGCTGGCGGGGTGGCGCCGCCACTGGCCCGGAGGAGCGGGAAGGCCACCCCGGGGGAGAGAGAGCTGGGCCTGGGGCGTCACTGTTTGTTCCGAAGCAGAGGCGACGCTGGCTTTGCCTGCCTCAGACGGAGGCCGATGGATTTCGCAGCTTGTCTTTCAACTGTGAGTGAGGCAAGTCCTGGGCCCCCAGGACTGGTCAGGAGACCCTGGATGACCAGCCCCTCAGGGGGGCAGAGCTGGGGCACCAGGCTGAGCCAGAAGTGGGTGTTGCCTAGGGTGGCTGACGGTTGCCTGGAGACAATCTTCTGTGTGTGTGTGTGTGTGTGTGTGTGTGTCCTCTTCTCTCTCCTCCACCTCCTCCTCCCTACTCCTCCTCCCCCTCTCCCTCCCCTTCCCCATCAACTGCTTCTCTCCTTCCCCTCCTCCCTATTCTTCTCCCCTCCTCCTCCCCTCTCCATCACCTGCTCCTCCCTTTCTCCTCCTCCCTACCCTTCCTCCCCTCCTCCTTCCCTCTCCATCATCTGCTCCTCCTCTTCCTCCTCCCCCTCCTCCCCCTCCTGCCTCCTCTCTCTCTCCCACTCTCTCTCCCCTACTATTTCTACCCACATCCCAGGTTGCCCCTGAGATCCTATCCGTAAATCTCCTCACCAAACTCCCTCCAGTAATCTCATTATCCATCACAAAAGAGAAACCCGAGACAATGCCCAAACGTATCATCCAACTTTAATTAATTGCTGGACGTGATCCCCAGAGATGGCATGGAAACTCGACAAAAACAAACACATCCAAACAAAACCCCTCTGCAAGAGGCCAGGGGCTGAAGGCCGCTGGCTGGAACGATCCATCGGTGATTTTGCTTGGGAAAACAAAGACATGTGACTTTTCCAAGAAAGTTATTGGATGCTTTCGAGCAGTTTCTGCAACAGCGCTGGTGGATGAGAAGCCACGACTACCTGCAGGTGTCTATCAAGCTCAGACACCCGATCCCGGACTAGCCCTGGCAGGCCGGCAGGCTGCACAGCAGGCAGAACTCTTCTTGCTTAGTTCTCTTCTCCAAGCCCACGGCGCTCACAGCCGGGGCCGTATTTCACAGTCAGGGTCTCTGGCTTTGCCTTTGTTCTTACGAAAACAACCAGAACAACCAGCCGATACCAGCAGGCTCAGCGTTCTCCAGTCCCTGAAACACTGGAATGTCAGCCGTGGGTAGGCTCCGGGAAGGGAACCGGGAAGGGAAGCCGAAGACTCTGGGCTAGAAGAGAAAGGCCTCCGGGGGGGCAGAACCGGGGCCAGGGCCCAAGAGCGCCACCCATGCCAGCTGGACAAACGGCGCCCACATGGGACTGTCCCCCGAATCACGAAGCGCTCTCGGTGGCGTGCTCTCCCCTTGTTCACAGCCCACCCCGAAGAGCATGGGACGGGGCCTGGCGCTGCAGAGCAGAGGTTAAGACTCGCACGCCGCGGTGATCTGCCCCACAGGCCGAGGCCGGGGCTCTGGTACGGCCGGCCGCGTCTCAGGGCCGAGGACAGGGCAGGGGCGAGGTTCCTCCTTGGGGTCCCAGGTTATCCCCCTCCCTCCACTGGTGCTGACTCAAGTCACCGAGTCCCTGAGTTGCTTTGGCATCGAACGTGTTGTCTCATCTGCATTCCAAGACATCAGGAGCCGTCTTGAGTGTTCCTCTCAACGAGGCAGCGGTGCTCGGGGGAGAGAGGAGGCGGGTGCGGAAAGGGAAGCCACAGAGCCCCTGTCCCGGGGGCAGAGCCACTCCGGGTCTCTGTGCAGCTGGCCCTTCGCAGCCCCTGGCCCCGCAGACGCGGCAGCAGTCGGGGCCTGTTCGCACTAAGCCGCGACGCTGCCGGCCAGGATGAAAACCACAGGTGAGCGTCAAGTCCTCCCGCAAGTCCTCACGGGGAAGAAGCTGGCCCCATCAACAAGCCAGGACGCCCCGACAGGGGTCCTACTCGGGCACTCCTGGGAAAGCGGCTTCGCGGGCCTGCAGAACCAGGTCTCAGGCCAGGGGACTGGACTTCCCCAGGATCCTGCAGATGGACCTACTGGGCCTTAACATTGGAGAACCAGCCTTGACCTCACCAAGCACTTGTTCATCTGAGCCCCGCTGGGTCAGCCTGGGTTCCCACATCTGGGGGACCCCAATTGGGTTAGGGTGGGTTCTGAATATGGACCCCACTGGGCCAGTGGGGGTTCCCTTGCCTAAGAGTTCCCTTAACCTTTTCCAGAAACCCCTTCTACCAGAAATCCACTGCCCCCCCAACCAAAGTAAACCAGGGAGAAGGCCACAGGCTCGTGGGTGTGGCTCGCAGCAGTGCTTCCTGAAACAAAGCCGCTTCTGCCCCAAGCCAGCAGAGCAGGCCCCACGGCGTAGCGCGGCAAAGGAGCAGGTTTATAAGCTCTTGAAACACACCTCTGCAGCGTGATGCTGTAATTACGCCTCAAAATCGCCTTT
This sequence comes from Scalopus aquaticus, assembly GCA_004024925.1. Taxonomy (NCBI): domain Eukaryota; kingdom Metazoa; phylum Chordata; class Mammalia; order Eulipotyphla; family Talpidae; genus Scalopus; species Scalopus aquaticus. The sequence goes on from PVIJ01002899.1 coordinate 79,892, forward strand.
TACAGATGAAGGCTGGACTCCACGAAGGCCAATCCCACGCTGCACCCCCCACCCCAGGGGCTCAGTGGTGGCTCGAAGAAGCCCCCTTCCCTGCCAGCTCGCTGCTCCTTCCTGTGAGCTCCCCCACACCACGTCCCGCCAGCTAACTGCAGTTGTGCGTCCTTCGCCTCGGCAATCAGTCTCCCTGAGGACGACGCTTTACCTCCTAAAGAAGCCCCCCAGGCACAGGGGAACGCTCCCTCCCACCTCGCCCCCCGCAACCTGGCTGCCATGTGCAGATGTCCAGATCACGGCGCCACACAGGAAGGACGGAAAGACAATGAGAGAAGACTAGAGTCAGGTGCCCGACTCAGCCCTGCGGTTTTCTGGGGGGCTCAGAGCACCTCTCTGTAAATGCACAGACACAAGAGGTGGGGGTCATCTCGGCGGCGCTTCCTGACGCTCAGACCAGGTGTCGGGGCCAGCTGTGCCAAGGGCCGCCCTGATGAACGCAGCCCACTCCGGGAACGGCCTCGGGAAGCTCCCGTGTCCGCCCCACCAGGCTCTGTCTGAGGACCTGCCAGGTGAGCCCCGAGGGCTGTCGGGCGGGCCTCCCCTGGCCCTCCGCCTGCCCTACCCGGGGCGCTAGGCCTCCCACAAATCTAACTTGGTATGGGGCTAATCCCCCTTGCTGGGCTCTTCCTTCCCGGGCTACTTTGGCTGGGAGGGGGGTTCACAGGGAGGCGGCAGACACCCCAGTTCTGATTTTATTGTAATTACTCCATCAGCTGAATTTCAGCAGAATGCTCTCTATGGGGCCCACGCCCCTTCTTTCATGCACTTAGTTCTTTTCTGAGAAGGGCCCCAGGTCCCCAGGGTCCGGCACCCAGAACAGGTTAAGAGCCCTCATCCAGACCTTAAAACCTGCGGGCTCAACAGCGGGAATGTTTTGTTTCACTTTTTCTCAGGTAGTAACAAGAGACCGGCTAGCCATTCAAGATTTTGCAGACAGCCAATGAAAGCTTCGATGAGAATCAATGTGGCTACATAGAATTCGCAGGAGGAGATTTATTAGTGTCTATATTATTTATTAGTAGCTATTATTACTCACCATTATTATCTATTAACTAGGTGCTATCCATCCTTCATATAAGTAAGATACATAATAAATACCATAACAAAGCGCATCATGCGGGTCGAGAAGCGACAGGCAGACAGGACAGCTCCTAAGGGACGGGCAGGGCGGCGCGGCCGCAGACCCGCCGAGCGCCCCTTCTCACAGGGAGCCGATGCCCGCGCCCTCCACGCCGCCCAGGCACAACCTGGTCTTGACACGACACCCGAAGAGGGGCGTGTCAGCTCCCTCCCTGCAGCCTCCCACTGCGCCCGCCCTGGGGGGAGAGGACCTCAGGGTTTTATTGTTTTTCTAATTAAATTATCTTTACTGAGGCTAAGTCAGTGTCCAGTACTGTGTTTGATTTAGGGGTGTAAGCTGACACCCCTCAGATGTCTGCGACCACACCACGCCCACCTCAGGCTCCCGCAATCCTCCCCGAGTCCGCCGGGCCCCGGCAGCCCCACGGTGGCTAGCGGAGGCAGCCGTCCCCCGCTGCGGAGCATGCGGGCGAGAGGCGGCCAGGACCCCGGGCCGCGGGCCCCGGCCTGAGCCCGCACCTCACCGCAGTGACCTGCTCTCCTCCGACACAGCCTCGTTTCCAGGAATCAGACGGTAAGACGATACAGTCTGTGGTTTGGCGCCGCAGCCCTGCTCGGCTCTGCTGGTTCCTGCCAACATCTGCACGTCATTACGCGCTTAAACCACCCGCCACCGCAGGCTGCACCGGGCTTCCTGGTGAGCTGTCTGTGACGGGAGCTGGTGCACCGGCCAGGGCTGCGGGCCTGGCTCTCCTGTCCGCGACTGACCCGCCAGAGGACGGACAGACAGACACGGTTCTGCGGCCCCAGATGAGAACCCATCAGCGTGTCCGTTCTCAGGCCCACTGCTGCCCAGGCCGCCGGCCCAGCAAGCACAGTGCCGGCCCCAGCTCCCCAGTGCAGAGGCCGAGCCGCCCGCCACAGAGACAGCTCAGCGGTGACCGGGGTGCTCAGAAACTTGGCAAGCCCAGCCCCGGAGCCCAACTCCCAGTTCAGGGCAGGGGTCTCGGGAGCAAGCCCCAGCCCACTGTGTGGGGGCTGGGGGGGGTCACGATCCCGCTGCAGCGCCCCAGGGGGCCAACCAGGGAACCTCGTCACCAGGAAGCGAACTACAGGGGAACCGGGGCAGAAGCGGGCGGTAGGCAGCAAGAATGCTCGGGGGCCCCGTAATCTGTTCATTTTCTCCATAACTCGCGAGAATGTCGTAAGGCTAATTAGAGAGCGCGCGTGCGTCTGTGTGCACTAACAGCATGTGTAACTGCACAAGCACAGCACGAGTGCCTGCTCCTGCGTGGGCGGGAGGAGGGGGCAGCACAGTGGCGGGCAGGCGGGGAGATGCTGGGGCCGGGAGGGACGCTCCAGGCTCTCGGTGAAATCACTACACATTGCAAAGCAGCCTCGCTCTCAAATGGGTCACGAAAGACTCTGGTGGATTAGGTACGAGACGAGGAAGGCAAGGTGTGATCCCAGGAAGACTGCCTGGAAGAGGCAAGCTTTTTAAAAGCAATGACGTACACAGGCAGAGCCAGAATAGGGAAGAGCACTGAAGCCAAAGAAAGAAGAGAGCAAGAGACCAAAGCCACGGGGCCAGAGCCCCCAACCAGGAGCCCAACTCAGGAGTGTCTCCTCTGGGGACCACGATGGGGAAGGGGGCACAGAGGGGCAGGCTGTCCCACCCCAGACTGTAAGCAGTCCCGGTCGGCATCGTGTCAAAGCAACTGAATGTGCCCGAATGCCCTTGTTCCCACCCAGCCCCCCAAGTCTGGGGACCCCTAGGATCCTCACCCCGGGCTGTGCGGGTGGTACGTACACAGCACTGTCTGACTCAAGGATGGTCTGTGGCTCGCCGAGGAGCTGGACGAACTAGCGGTGACTGTTGATCCGCGACAGCGCGCGCCCAAGCAATGGAAAACAGACCTGGTTTTTTTAAACCTGTATGCGTATTAGATGGCACTAAAATCACATTGTGATGGATTTGGGGAGTCCAGAGGGGCACGTGTCACTCCAGCAGGAGGAGGGTACATTTCCCAAGTGGGTGGAGGGTGCCCGCACCAAGCTCTCGGGCTGAGCTCTGGTCCGCGATCCTCGCCTCCTCCCAGACGGCAGCTCCATCGATCGTCTTAACCTGTGATGTCATCATGACAATCAAAAGATGACTTGAGCCCCAGGGAGGGCTGCTGCAGAGTGCAGCGCCGGTAACACCTCCCAGCGTCACACAGGTTCACAGCCACAGTCGGGACTGACCACGAGGCACTTCTGGGGTCCCCTGGCCTGGGGCACAGGGAAGCCGCTGGCGCTGGCTTCGGCCAGGCCCTCTCCTTGCCCTGGGACCCGCAGCACTCTCCGCGCCCCCTGCCTCTGGGGTGGGGGCAGCTGCCTCTTCCTTGCATCCAGCACTTGAATTAGCTGCAGAGAACTCTCCTCCGTGTCTGCAGCCTACTCAATCTCACTGTCTCCTGGGGTGGCCGCAGCAAACCACCACCGCCTCGCGGTTCTGGAGCCTGGGCTCCGAGATCAAGGGCCGGTTCCTCCAAGAGCAGGCAGAAGGGCAGCCAATGGCCTTTTGTGATCTATGAGGGCCGCTCGACAGACGCTGGACAATCGTCCCTGCAGGGGAGAGCCCCGTGTCACCTCGCACACCCCAGGGCCCCCCGCGAGAGAGGGATTCTCTCCACTGGCAGGAAAAGCACCTCAGAGACTGGAAGCACAGGGCACCGAGACCCAGGCCCCCTTCTTTCTGGGCAGGGGGAGCGTGTCCATGTGTTTTCTGCCGCTGGACACACACCGTGAGCCCAGCAGCTGGCATACCCCAGTGCACTGACACGGGGCTCCAGAGACTTCCATTCCACCCCCACCCCACACTGAACCCCTTGGCCAGAGTGTAGCGTGCTTCTAACCAGAGTGCGCGCGCACGTGTGTGTGTGTGTGAGTGTGTGTGTGTGTGTACACATGCACGTGCATATCTGTGTTTACTGAGAAGCAGCTTGCCAGGAGCTGGCCAAAGCTTTGGGGGCACTGCCACCTGCCCAGGGGGAGGCATGGCCTGGCCCCCTCATGGCCCCAGGCTGGGCCACGCCCAGCCAACCCGACCCCAGCTCTGAGGAGAGGGGCCTCACGTCTCAGGGCTTGTTCTTCAGTCTACACAAGTGTCAAAGTAGAAAGAGAAAGAAAACGACACCAAAAAGGCTCATTACGACCTGAGCCTGAGGGTCTTGGGGATGGAAGAGAGCCAGTGCTTTGAAGATTTATGGGGCCATATAAATGCTAGTTCGTGATGCGGTTTCTCCAGGGACATCACACAGCGCAGAGGCCTCGCCCAGAAACGCCACACAGAGGCTTGGCCCTAATTAACGTCTGTAAAGGTCTCTTTATCGGATTCAATTGATGCCATGGCGGGAGGAGCTATGAGGAACCAGGCCGGCACGGTTCTAGGACGCAAAGGCGAGACTGTGACTGATAATGTCCCTTGGAAACTATCGTGCCCAGGAGAGGCGTTAAGCACAGTCCCCAAGCCCGGAAGTGTGACAGGAGGGGCCAGGCAGAAAGCCCCCCTGCCCAGCCTCTGCTGCGCCGCCGTCCCTCGCTCTGTCGTGGGCCCTAGAGTGGACGGGGTCCGAGGGGCAGCTGCAGCCCTCAGGAGGGACCCTCCCGACATGCCCACAGGCTGGAAGGTCCCACACACCATCAAGTCGGGCTGCCCCGGGCGCACAGTCCACACTTGCCGTGGCACAAGAGGTGCCGTCGGCCTGGAAAACACTCCCAGGGAAATACAAAGTACCCCAAGTCATAGGGCTTTACAGGAAACCCAGTTTCATGCTGTCTTGGACACAGCATGGCCTCAGTAGGGTCTGACGGCCCCAGTGACCCTTCTGGAATTTTCTCGAGCCTCCTGGACTCCTGCCTTCTGTGCTGGAATGTGATCCCACAGAGGGCTGGGGTGAGGCGACCCAGTGGGAGCAAGGGGCAAAACCAAGACCAAGTGGGCAGAAGGGGAACAGCAATTACGTGAGCTCAATGCAAGCCTCATGGCTGGGCTGGGCTGCTCTGTGCGCCCCCAATTTATAAGTTGGAGCCCTAACCCCAGCACCTCAGAAGAGACCGCATCTGGAGAGTCTTTAAAGAGGGTAGCCAAGTTAAAATGAGGTCACCGGGTGACCTGAATCCAAGCTGGCTGTGCCCCCGAAACGAGGAGATCTGGACACGGACACCGGGATGTGCCCGAGGGGCCACCCCTGGGACACAGGCGGGAAGGCGACCGCTCCGCTCCAGCCTCCAGCAGGGGGAGAAAATGCATGCGTGTTATTGAAGCCCCCGCTGTGCATTTCCTCACGGCCGCTGGGCAGACAGCGCAGGCGCCCTCCGAGAGCAGGCCCCCCAGCCCCCTCCGGCCTGGACGCCTGAGCACCACGTCCCGCCCGGGGCCCTGCGGACACCACCCCACCCCGGCTCTCCAACACCATCTTCGGGCCACGACGCCAAGACACCAGGAGCCTCTGGGTGGCACAAGGAGCTATCCACCAGAGGTGCCACCCCCAGGCAGCCTTCCCCAGCGACCATGCCCCCTCGGGGTTGGACACTCCGCCTCCTCCTCCAGCCTCGCAGAGAACCCTAGGGCTCCAGATACCAGCCCAAGTCCAACATGGCGGGAAGGCCCTAATTACCCCCCTCCAGTCCCCGGGGCCCCAATCCTGGGTTTCGTGTTAAGCCCCACCCCTACCATGTCGGAGGTGGCCAAGCCCAGAGGTGCCCCGGGCAGCCCCGTCTTTGCCACCTGGGGAACGTGCCAGGGGCGAGGTGGAGCAAGGGCCGGCCCCTGATCACTGTGCGGGGCTGAGGAAGACCACCCCCGGGGTTCCGGGGAGCTGACACTGGCTGGGGCCTGCCTGGAGAGGCTAATTAGTATGGCGCTCAGTGGGGGCTGCAAGCGCCTGCCCAAGAGGCAGCAGCCTGGGGGTGCGGGAGGGGGTTGGGGGAGGCGCCGGGCTTCCACCCTCTGGCCCTCCGACAGCCACAGCGCTGGGTGCGAAAGCAGCTCAGGCTCACTGAAGGGTGCTGTGCTCCCTTCAGCCCCGAGAGAGAGCGTCAGACGAGAACGCCACGTCCCTCTTACTGCCCCACAGCCCTGGGCCTAGACCCCGCACTTGACCCCTGACACCGACCTGTCTCTGCCCGGGAGGGCTCCTGCCTACAGGCCGTGGGGTGAGGCCGGCCTCTGGCCGGCGCCAGTCAGCGGCCCCCTCTGGACCAGGTGTGAAGCCCGAAAAGGCTCTGTGGAGAAGGAAGCCGGCACACCGGTGTGTCCTCGGCCGTGACGAGGAAGCCAGTCACAGGCGACTCATTCCAGACAGCGGGTAGCACAAGACACCCCAAAGGAGGCAAAGGTCAGAAGAAGGGTTTGGGACATTCAGGCACAACACAGAGGGAGCCACCGTTTCCCAGCTGCACGCGGGCGGGGCGCCTGGGCCAGGAGCGTCTGCCCCTGCGCCACGGGCTGTGCGGCCCCGGCAGCGCGAACGCGGCGCCCACCTCCTGCCTGCCGCTGGCCTCGCTCAGACGCCTTCCCCCACGGTCTGTCTTACGGCTATTTTCACATACACACACAGCGGGTGGCTTGAAGGATTTCTTCCCCATCAAGCGACGTTGAAATATTGAAATAAAATGCTAAGGATTATTTGGAGTTCTAGGATGCTGAAGAGAGGCAAAAACCTCTAGAAGAAAGTTCTTCCACAGAAGTATTCAAAAAGATCGCAAAGTGAGCGCAGGGCTGCGCGTGCGGTGGGAGGGGCGGTGTGGACGGGCTCCATCACAGCTCCTGAGAAACACGGGTAAGTGTGAGAGGAGAGGGTGAGAAGATGGGGCGAGGGCAGGTGGGGCGCTCCCACCCCCGCAAGAGCGCCGAGCACGCGGTGGCACGATCCTTTGTGGCGTCCTAAGTCCTGAGAGGCAGCACGTGCCACATTTGCTTTCCCTTATTCCCTTTTCTCCGGCGTCCGGCAGCTGAAGCCAGGCGCGCCTCTGCGCACACTCCTGCCCCTCCCTCCGCCCTGGTCCGAGCCCTCGGCCCCACTCGCCCCCAGATCATGTCCAGGCGGCTCCGGCTCCTGCAGAGACCCGCCAGCCTCTCTCAAAGGCGTCTTCATTTCATTTCAACAACCCCATTGCTGGCTCCAGCAGCCATCCTGTCTGTCTGTCTGTCTGTCTGTCTCTCACACACACACCCCTGTATACACAAGCATGGCCCAGGACACTCAGCAAGCACGCGCGCGCGCACAGCCCTGCCCCAGGAGCCCACGGCCCTTACCATGAAAGGGGACTCGAGGACCCCCGGGGACCCAGCCACGAGCTCTGTCCCCATTTCCCCCCAGACCTCCCGTTCCTCTTCGTGTGAGGGGCAGCGCCCTGTCCCGAGGAAAGGGGACCAGCCCACAGGCCGGCGCTTTCCTGCCGCGAGGAAGCTGGACGTTTGGAGCTCAGGGCTCCCCGGGGAGGCCCGACCTGAGGCCGGACGGGCCTGACACAGAGGAGCAAAGCTGCCCAGATGCCTCCGAGGATGCGGAGCGAAGACCCACCGCAGACGCGCGCGCGCTCGCGGGGTGCCGGCGCTTCCCTTTCCTGCCCATCAAAAACCTCCAAATGATGCTAATCGCAAGTGACAAGCTGATGACAAATCACGCCATTCGGGACCTGCAGTTGCAGAACCGACTCAGGCAGCAAAGTCGCGTCTCGCCAGGACTTCGAGCTCAGCAAGCGCACGAGCCGAGTCGGAAGCAGCAGCCGTCCCCGTTGCAGGCGCGGGACTCCAGACGCGTGACGCCACCGCTCACTGACGTCACAGTCTCCATCTTTCCGGCGCTGAAGTGGTGTGGGATCCCCTTTTTTGGATGACCTTTCTTTTGGAATAGACTTTATTTTTGAAAGTCATTCTTGGTTCACAGCAAAATCAGGCAGAGAATAGGGATTCCCCACCCGCCCCTCCCCCACTGCCAATATCCCCGCCATAAGGTCCAGTTTTCAAATATGCTCTAATCCATTTAAGTGACCATAGGACTTTTCCAATTTTTTTCCTGATGACAAACTGCATCAACATGTGCCTAGTGGCTAAGAGTTAGAAGCAAGAAATTGGAGACGTTCTTACAATTAGTTCCGGATGTGGAGAGTTAGGTCTGTAATGAAACATCTGGCCCCTGTGCCCCCTGGGCCTGTCCTGAATTTCCAGGACAGCACCTCTGTGCTCAGTGCCCCCCAACTCACCTCAGTGCCCCCACCTCCACCCATTCACCCATCTTCCTCCTGCTGGACCCCACTCCTTGGGTGCTCGCAAGAGTTTCCTTGTGCTGCCCCACATCTGGAGCTGCTCAGGGCCCACAGCCGTGAGGGCGGCAAGGGGGAGACTCCCAACTTACTATTTATTTGTCCTCAAACCCTCTTCTGGAGTCAGGTCCCCTGACTAGTGACCTGTGAGACAGCACACTGACCCCCAGCCTGGGGTTCCCCTCCAGCCTTCTCCCCTTCATGGGGGCAGGCCCTCCATCCCCCGGGGCCCAGCCTCCCCAGGACGCATCCTCCTTGAGGACTCTGCGGTTTCAGTGCTTCAGCATAAAGAGAACCCCTCCTCCCACGGTGCCCGTAAATCAACAATCATTCCCAACAGTAACTCCTGTGGGCAACAGTATAAATTGGTAGCTAGAAATGTTAGTTATGTGCCAGCCTTCGTGGGCATTGGAAAGTGTGCGTGTCCAAACACCTCCCCTGCTCCACTAGCCTGCCCCCCCCCCCCCCCCCATGCAGAAGGCCCTCCCCAGGGAAGCACCCCGAGCAGCGCAGAATCACCTTCTCCAGCACCTCAGCATCACTGTTTGCAGTGTCAACGCTTACCTCAGCCGGAACTTCCCACTTACGTGTGTGTGTTTATATCTGGGGGGGTAGAGTACCCCCACACACAAATTATTCCACGTCCCAACCCCCAAAGTCTGAATGTTCCCATAGGTGGCAAAGGGTCCCACCTGCAGGTGGGATTTGGGTTGGTTCGTCCATGCTGCAGGTGGGGCCGGTCCCCCGACTACCCAGTTGGGCCCATGCAGTCTCCTGAGCCACTCCCCAGCTCTGGGGCGGAGGACGCTCGGGGGTGACGGAGGGGCCACAGCAGGAGAACAGACTGCAGAAAGGCGCGCGGCTCCCCCGCCTCAGTCAGACCAGGGAGACCCGCGTGGCCTCTGAGGGCAGGTATCACCGCCCCGCCGTTTTCCGAGGCTAGGTCCACGGGAGGCTGCTGGCCGCAGCAGAGCCAACGCCGCGTTCCCTACCGTGTGCGCCTGCGCACGCCTTTCTCGGGACACCGCCCGCCGCATAGCGCCCGCGGCAGCGTGCAGCCCGAGGCCGGCCTCACGCGCGCGCGGCCCGGAGAGGCGGGAGTGGGCTGCCAGGGGGAAACCCGGCGGCCTGGGGCTGGTCAGAATTGCTCAACCAGGCAGAGGCTCTCTGGGTGGAGTCCCGCCCCGGTCGGGCCACGAGCTCTTGCCTCTCCGGCCTGTAATTTTCTTATTTGCTAGTGACGACCTGGCTCGGGCGGCCGCGCGGGCCCCAGGGTGGCCTGTCCCGTTCAAGGATCTTCCCCTCCCCCGACCCCACTCACAGGCCGAGCGGCAGCCGCTGCGGCTGAGCACACACACAGGCACCCCAAAGCCCACGGTGGGTCCCCCCTTGAGGCCGAGTCTGTGGTTGAAGGGGAATCTAGGAGCCTGTCACAGGCACCGCCTCTGGGGCCGAGCCCAAACCAGCCGGTGCGTGGCGACACCCCGGCTCTTGTGAGCCCCGCACCTGACCAGAAGCGACCCCAGAACCACCAGCCCAGGTGGCAGATGGTGGGCACGAAGACGAGCCGACAGCCCTCGTGTGAGCCACGAGCGTGGGGCGCAGCGAGCCGGCCGGGCGCAGGGGCTGCCGGGGTGCCCCAGCCCGGAGGGCGAGCTCCTGCCGTGAGCAAGGCCGCGCCCTGCCACGCACCTTCACAGCAGCCCCCGGGGGCCTCACGGAAGAAATGACTGAGTTTGGGGGTGTCGGGAGCCTCCCCAGGGTCAGCGGTTGAAGCCTGTCCCGGGTCCTTCCCCAGGTCACTCAGTGGGCAAGGTCAGGGCTGGGCAGCGAGGCGTGTGCCCTCCATTTCCTTCCGCCTCGGCCACACCCAGGCCTGATGCAGGGTGTGAGGCGTTCGGGTGTTGCGTTAAGAACTGGAGCCCAGGAACACCCTGCTGCTATCTTCTCCCCTGCTTTGGTTCCTCTGCTGCCCTACGGGCCACGCCTGCACCCCAGGTGTGGGGAGGAGGGAGTGACCGTGCAGGCAGCCCAGCCAGGTGCCCCCTCAAGGACGAGCAGGTGCCCCCCAGCCCCAGCCCTGCTGGAGCCGCCACTCGCCCCGAGCAGCCCACCTTCTTTGCAGCCTGTGGGTGAACACGGCATCCTCGGGGAGCCAACGATGTGGTCAGTAAGTAGCCAACCTCCAAGAAAGGGAGTCCCCCCAAAAAACAAAGCTGTACCCCTGGAGTACCCACATACAGGGAGCCCTAATTTCTGGACCAAGGCTTTGGTTTTCCAGTCGTTCTAAGAGTCAATACACAAAATATTCTCCTGCTCCACTGAGCTCTCGGGAAATAGTGTCTCACAAGGCTGCACCCCAAGAAGCACGAGAAGCCTTCCTGGAAGCAGGGGACAGTGCCAGGGGACCATCACATTGGGGTGTGGCACCTCCAGGCTCACATCACCACAGCCTGCCTGCACCAGGGTGTGCGTGCCCGCCGTGCCGGGGAGCCCCTGGGACACACGTCCACAGGTTCTGTCAGGCCTCCCTGGGGGCGCAGGGGTGAGTCTCAGCGCTATGAAGCTGTCGCAGCCGCTGCGGCCTGAGTTCACTCCCCGGCCAGGGAGCCTCCCACAGGGCGCAGCAGACCTCTCCTGTCTCCCCGCTGCTCCCCTCAGCAGTGTGTTTCAGTGGATCCGCCTGTTCTGCTCCCCACTCTCTCTGGGGAGTCCTCTCACCCCCACACCTCTGGCCTACACCCCAGATCTTGTATGCATAAATAAAAAAATCTTTAAAAACTGAGAGAAGTAGCTGTCAGCACTCCCCAACTTATAAATCTCGAGTGTGAGAGCGCACACATCTAAACAACAGGGAAGGCATCCGTCGTCCAAACACAAATACCGCCTCGCTAAGCCCTCCCCGTATCTCTGTCCTCACCAGCCCCGGGGGTGTGCAGCCTGAGCAAGGGTGTCCGGGGCGGGACAAGGGACCCCACCTGCCCTGTCCCCCGGCAGCAGGTAAGGCTGCTTCCTGCCAAGGGGAAGGAAGTGAGGAGGTTCTCCAGAGGAGAAACTGGGGGTGCTGGCCTTCACTAGGGGGGTGCTTGTGAGAGTGGCCCTAAGACAGGCACTTGCCAAATTGTTGTCTCCAAATCAGCCCATTTTGTCAGTGAAATAGCTGAGTGCTTCCTGTTAGAAGTCAGCAGAACTAGAACTGTTTTCAAGTTTTGGTGGAGGGTGAGGGAAGTACGTGCACATGTGGATGTATGAAAATGTACCCCCAAAGTTAGGTGCTCCTGTAAACAGCTGGCACGTTCATAAATCTGAGGAATAAGAAAAGGTATGTCTTTATTTGAGAATGATGTTTTAGATTGCCTTGTGTGAGCTGCATCTTTTCAAGAAAAATGTTTCAATTTGATTGTTTCACTTGGGTGATAATATAAGTACAAAAGTGACAACTTCCACAAATTCACATTGAAAGACAGTTTCTGCACAGCCGGGCGAGCTCAGTATTGACCAGAGAGAGAGGAGCTGGGGCTCTCTACCCTTCCGTGGGATTCTAGCTCTACTGGACTTTGGCAGAGAGAAGAAACCAGCGCTGGGCTGTAATCTCTGAGCTGGTGTGCTCGAGGTGGGCTTCCCCGCACAGCAGCATCGGCTTTTATTAGAAAGCAAACCTTGGGCCGCCCCCCAAACTGCTGATGCAGAGACTCTGCCATCTGCAACTCCACCGTGCCGAATGCAGACTTGAGCTGGAAACCCCAACTGTCCCCCTAGAGCCTGCAGGCCCCTCACATCCTGCCACATTTAACTGCACAGGGCACCTCTGCACCTACTTTCACCTGCTCCCTATCTTGCTTTGGAAGGCTCCTCGTGGCGGATCACACAATGCCTCGATCCCGACCCCCGTGCAGCATCTACACCTAGGAGCGCCCAGGGGGGCCGGGGGGAGGAGGGAGGAGGCCACTATCCTCCCAGGTGGGCACCCGCACACTGAGCACTGAGCCTCCCAATGAACTCTGAGATCACAAAACACAACAGCCACCACGATTAGTCTCACTTCACAGATGAGAAAGAAAACTAAGGCCCAGAGAGGTTAAGCAACTTGCCCAAGTTCACACAGCTGATCGGGCCAGCATCAGAGCTGGAGCCCACGCTGCCCGAACTCCACAACTGAAGCTGTCAGGCATGCAGGAAAGGACTATTGCTCAGAGGGGCTTCCTCAAACAGAATGGCCACCTGGACTTCACAGGACTTCAAAGGCAATCAAGTCCAACCCCAGAGGCCCGGGGCGGGGGCAACGGCACAGAACCCCCACCAACCAACGGCCAAGTCAGGAAGGACCCCGTCCCCCCACCCACCCCAGAAGCTCCCAGGCAGTGCAGGGCAGGGCAGGGGCCCCAAGCTGTTGTACTCACAGACGTTTCAGTTCCCGAAATATAAGAACAGGAGACCCAAAGTAATGCAAATAAAAAGAATTTTTGAATTCTAATTAATCCTAAGCCAAATAATCATCTTCTTCGGAGAAGTGTATTTTAACAGGAACAGCACTCATTGTAATAATTCAGCCTTTTCTGAGGAAGTCATTACTCTTCTTGACACATCACATCAAAGAGGATTTGGACTCGAGGTCGTCTGAACCTGCTTCTGCTTTCCATCAGGCAGAGGCCTTGGACTGTCCTGCTGAAAACCTTTTATTTTCTTTCTTCCTCCCCTGTCACTCTGTCACTTTTCACATGGTCCACCCCCTTCTCTGCACATCTGCTTTGCAAAGGGCCAGTTTCCTTTTTCTCCTTCTGGAATATTCTAAGCCAGTAGGGTTTTATCTCTATCCCTGTGTTCCAAGACTCAGTTCTGAGATCTCACTATTGGATTGTTCGGATGGCCGCGTCACGGTCGCCTGTCCTCGCGTGACCACACGTAGACTTTCATCAGAGACTGACTTTCCCAAACGCGTGGATTGAGCCCCTGGCCTGGTCCGACTTCATATGCTCCCTGCCCCCTCCCCCAGCAGAGGCTCCAGGCTCCTTGGGCAGAGAGGACACCCTTCACCCACATTAAATCCAGGAACGTCGAGTGCTCCCAGTAACCCAACGCCCCTGAGCCTCCGGCAGACCTGGCCGCGAAAACACAGAATTATGACAAGGGACCTTCGAGCCAGACACCCATCGCATTGTCTGAAGACTCAAGGACAGTTAGCCGTGTTTCAGCAATCTCCAGGTGCTGTTAAGATACAACCCAAATTCCTTAAAAGACTTGGGAACTGGTGACAGCTTTTCACAGACAGTCTTGACGCCTCTGCTCTGTCAACAACGCCAGGATCCAGTGGGATTCAAAATGGATTGACACCGCGAGGGACCCCAGATTTCCAAACCCTGGTGCCACGGACTAGGCAGCAAGTGTCTATACGCCCTGCTGAGCGGGGCGGGGGGGGGGGGGCTCTCTGGGGGAGAGGCTTCCGGTCTGGGCCCTGTGTGCAGCCAGCAGGTGGGAGCAGGACTCAAACCAGTGGGTGGCCGTGGGAAAGGACCGTGTTCTTGGCAGGGCAAAGCCTGAGCAGCTTGTGGAGGAAGAAACAGACCTGACCTTGGCTTTGGTCCCCGTCCCCCTCCCCCTTCCCTCCTGCATGTGCTGGCATCTGGAGCCCGGTAAGGACGCATGTTGAAGTTACCCGCTTGCTGTGCAGCCGACCACTCCGACGCCGCCACTGCCCACGTTCTCCAGCGCCCTCAGGTCTTGCTGGCTCCAGCCTCACCGGCCTGGACATCAGTTGGAAGCACAGTCCCTGGAACAGAGAGGTCAGAGGGCAGGTTCACCCAGGAACACGGGCAGAGCAGAGGACCAGCACACCCACCCCTCCCTGTGGAGCCCGCTCGCGCACTGATGGGAAGAGATTCGCTCCTGGGAGCACAGTCGTGCTGGGGTGGAGGCAGAGCTTTGGAAAGGAAGGTGAATCACCTAAAATGCAGATAGACAGACACATCTGCATACCTGATAACGCGTCGGGAGGATTTAGGAGTTCTTGTCGCCATGGAAACACTTTCATTACATCAACAAAAAAGCACCATCCCAATTACTGATGTCCACGATGAGAAAAGAGAGCAGAGGGGCACCCGCACAGGATCTGTTCCCTCCGCCGGGGTCCTGAGGTGGCTGTGCTAGGAGGTCAGCCACCCACGCTGTCCCTGGTCCCTTATTCCTGATGTGGATCCTCCTCCAGCACAGCAGTGGCCAGACCTGATACTCTGTCAGGCCTGGGCTGCATCCTGGTCATCGCCCCTGAAGTCGGGGCCTTCACCAAGGTCATCACTCATGTCCATCAGCACCCATGACTACACGGCTCCTGAGAACCCAGGATCTGCAGTCAGCAAGCTGGGGGCCCAGGAGTTGAAAGAACAACATTCCATTTGACATGGTCAGGAAGAGAGAGTGATTTCTCACTCCTCCACACTTCGTGCTGGGCAGGCCCTCAACTGATTAGAAGAGGCCCACCACATTGGGGAGGGCAATCTGCTTTGCTCAGTACACCGATTTCATATTCATCTCATCAGAAACCCCCTCACAGACATACCCGGCATAGCGGTGACCCAATCAAGTGGACACATACAACTCGCCATCACAGAATTGTGGAGACACTGAGCACTAGGGCCCCTGCGTGAGGAAGAACACAGGCAGGGGTGATGTGTGCACTTGTGAGGAAGGGCTCTGCCAGACACCAGCTTTAGCCGTAGCTCACACACTGAGACAGGAACCGTGAGCCGCAGCACAGGACACGGCTGACCACGGGGCTCTGAAATGGTCATAAACTTGCTCTGGAAAGAGGGGCTGGAATGAAAGACACATCCAGGACTGAGTCCTGGAACCCCAATGCTTGATATCTGAGCAGACTGGAGGATGCTGCTCCGGCACTGGAGATGCCTGGGAAGGAGCTCCATGTGGCCGGCCCTGGTGGAGTCCAGCCCCTCCTGGAGGCCCACACCCCAAGCCCCCTCCATCCTGAACCCTCACTTCTATGCTCCCTCACCCCACAACCCAGTTCTGGGGCATAACAAAGGTCTATTATTCATTTTTAATTATTTGATATTATTTTTGAAACCTCCTCAACTAGTTTCCTGAATAAAATCATGAATGGATGAAGGTCTCTTGCCCACAGTTGCATAAACAGCCTGGTCCCAGCTACAGCCACCCTGCTCCTTGCATCAGTTCAGCCAGAGGAGGGGTCCCAGCTCCCAGATAGAGGACTCTCATGAGAAGGCACAGTTTCTCAGAAGAGGGCTGGGGGCCGATGGGGGCCACTGGGCACTTCTGTGTACTTCTGGGGGGCACTCAGGGCCACTGGGGGCTCCTGAGGGCTGCTGGGGGCCGGACAGTCCCTCTGCCATCCTCTGAGCTGTCACTGTTACATCGTCACACTGTTACCTGTGTGCCCGTGGCCCGTGGCCCGACGTGGCCCCTGGCAGTCAGGGATGAGACAGAGCCTGGCGTCTATGCCACTAGTTACAGGAGTTTAGCGTTTCACTTTGAGGCCAGTACACATAAAAGCAGCTCTCGCCCTCATCGTGCTTTCTTAAACTTGTGTAAGAATCCGGAATGAAAAACCATGCCATTAGTGGGCGGATCTGGAGTTTCTCGTTCACTTCTCTGGTGTTACCATTTCACACCTTAAAATATTCTTCATGAGAGGGCGAACCTGAGCGCCTCAGGGGAGACGGCGCCCCGCCCCGTCTCCAGGCGGGGGCTGGGCCCTCCGTGCCCCGAGCGGGGCAAGCACTGCACCGCCCGCACCCTGGGCCCCCGCCCGCGCAGCGGGGTCGGCGCCCACAACCCCCGCTGGCGCCCCCGCCCATGTTCTCCTTGAGAGCGGACACTTCCCGAAGGTCACTCACGTCGGAGACGGCCGCTCCTGGGCGCCAGGCCGCCGCCGCCTGCGCGGAGCCCGTAGCTGTCACAGGCGACGCCGGCGCACGGCGTGGGCTCCTTCCACGTCGCGTTCCGAGACGTCACCAGCGACGCTCGCCTTGCTGCGCCGGCGTCCTGCGCACACGTCACTGGGACGTTCTCCCTGCAGCGACGCTCGCGGCCCCCTGAGTAGGGTGGGCCAGTCAGGACCGGGCCTTTCCCGCCCAGCGCCCTGGGCTCGCCACGCCTGGCCCAGCCCCAGCCCTGCTCTGCCTCCTGCCGACCTTTGCAGTAAACACGCTGCCCTCCCCGGGGCTCCCGTCTCCCTCAGGCGGACCGAGACTGACCAGCTTCCCAGACCCACCTGTGCCTCTCACCTGGGCCTTCAGAGCTGCTTCCCGGGACATCCACCAACCCCAAAATCCTGTCAAGGTGAACTTTTTACCCCGTGGCCCAAGCCTGCAGTGCACAGGCGGGAGCCTTGGAGAAAGCCTGGGGTCCCGTGGCCTGAATCTCACAAGGGGCAGCAGAGCAGCCGATCACCACGGAGAGCAAACAGGCTCCACGCAGCACCTCTTAGTGGTTTGGGAGCTGAGGCCACTCATTGGCCGCCGTTCCTCCATCCAAACCACGATGAGATCCACCTGACACCTGTGCGAAGGGCCCAGCTCAGAAAGGCCCGAAACAAGTGTCAGCACGTGTGTGGAGAAAAAGGCGCCCTCCTGCCCTGCTGCTGGGAATGCGGGCTGGTCCAGTCCCTTTGGAAAACAGCATGGCGGTGTCGCAAAGTAAAAATAGATCTACCATGTGCTCTAACAATTCTGCCCCTAGGTTTCTAACCAAAGAATGCAAAAACATTAATTCGAAGATATAGGCACGCCTGTGTCCACGGCAGCACTACCTACAATGGTCAAGTCATGGAAATGACCAAGGACTGAGTGCCCAGCACAGATGACTGGATCGGGAAGATGCAATACACATGCCACGGAGTACTACTCAGCTATTAAAAAGATGAAATCTTGCTATTTGAGACAACATGGATGGAACTAGAAGGGATTGTGAAACCAGTCGGAAGGAGAAAGATAAGCGCCATATGACTTCATTTGTGTGAAAAATATTAAAAAAATAAATAACAGATAAAACTAAGCCAAAACAAACCCTAGAAATCTAACTGCAGAACTGAGGCTTCCAGAGGGCGGAGGGGGAGGGTATGAACAAAGCTGTGCCCAATGGACTATTTTAGAGGATCATGGGACTTTGGTGATGGGTGTGGTGTGATAACAAATGTCTAAAGAGGTGAACCCGTACTCCTAAATTACAGAGTGCAAATTAAAAAAATAAAATAATAAAAACATGCAGAAGAAAAATCACTGTGGAGGGCCACCTGGGCTCTGCTGAAAGACCCTTATTTATTATCCATGAGGGTTTGTCTGTTTCCTTTCATGTGCCCTATGGGAAATGAACTGATGACGGTGGACCAGCAATGGGGGAGGGGCGCAATAAACACACCCAGGGCTGTGGGCTCCGGGGAAGGGAGCCATGTAAGCTTAGTACAAAGCAGAATGATCGCTAATGATGGAGGACTCTTAACTACCGCGTGACAGCATCAACATCCAAACAAAGATAATGACAAGTTGAGGGGACAAGGACGCCTTGCCCTTGAATTTGCTCCCATCCCATCAAGTCAGCTCTCCATGCGGATTCTTAACTTCTCAAAGTCTGACTTCAAAATGAGCTCAGCTTTTCCTGGTCTTTCTGCAACCAGCTCCCACCTGACCCAGGCGACATCCTCCTCACAGGGCATCTGAGACCCCTGTTGCATGTTGTTTAAGGAAATTGCTGTTCTCTCAATACTATGTTCTTTCCACAAAGGTGAGTTGTACAAAAATATCATCCTGGGAACTGAATCCAATGGACTTAGGATAGGAGGCAACAAACATTTTCTGTGCTGGCCAGCGAGTAAGTGTCCTCGACTTTGCAAACCACTGGGTCTCTTAGCAACTACAGCCATGCCCTTGGAGGGAGTAAGAGCAGCCATGGAGGACAGGGGAGCAAAGGGGCAGAGATGTGCCCAAGACTTACTTTGTGGATGCCAACATCTGACATCAGTTGACATAATTTTCATGTGTCACAAAATAGTGTTCTTTTTTGGATTTAAAAATGTAATAACCATCCTTAGCTGGTGGGCCATATAAAAGCAGCTGATGGTTGAGATTTGGCCTGCTGGCTGTAGTTGCTGACCCTTAGTTAAGGCACCTCTATCAGCAACAAAAATAACTGTGCTCACCTCTAATAATGGGCACGTCCATTTCTGCCTCCTCCACGCTCATCTTACAGAGTCCTGGGGGTGGCTGCACCCACTTCGGAGAAATCTGATCCAGAAAATGTGAGAACTCATTTGGGATTTAAGCTTTCTGCTAGCCCCTGCTAGGAGAGGTAAGGGAAGTGTGCGTGAGGCTTTCAACATCTGAGACACGGTGATAAAATGAGACACGCTGGTTTGTAGTCAAAGTCTACATGTGAGAATTGGGTGTTTCGGGATCTGAGTAGGACTCACTGTCGGTCTGCAGAAGCACTCTGATTTGCTCGGAACTAATCACGCCAGAGCTGTGGGTGACAGGCCCACTGTTTTATCCCCAGTGGACAGGGGGCTGCAGCGTGGCCCCCGTCCACCCTCTGCCCCATTTTGCTTTCTGGAGGACTTGAAACTATCCCAGGTTCTATTTCAAAGTCTGACTTAAGGCTAATGGATCACATTAGCCCCTGGGATGAGCCATGACTGGCTGCAGAAACATGGGGTGTGTCTTGTCGGCCCCGCAGAACCCAGGGGTCCTACACGTAGTCAGTCGCTGTCCTCTGGCTTAAATCTGCCAGGCAACTCAGAACTGGAAGTTGGCTCCAGACAGATGAAACCCAACTGCTTACTTGTTCCTTTTCTAGAATTCGAGATTGTCTCACTCACACAAGGTGTCTGTTGGGATTTCATTAAGATCGTGTGAGTGGAATTAAACGAGAATACTGTGTGCACCAAGGAGAGATTCCGATCCCTTCAGGTCAGGCGTGTTTACAGCCACTTGCTGCTAGAAACCTACTGGCTAATTTGTCTGTCTTAAGTCTTGATGACATGAAGCCAGACGTGCAAGCTAAGCAAAGACTGAGGCGCAGAGACAAAGTGTGGCTGAGATAACCGGGCAGCTTTTCAGGGCAAGAGGAAAGGAAGCCGGTTGCCGGAGTCTGCGTCTCCCGGGATGTGGGAGTCGCTTGTGCTCACTGCTTGCGGGCTCGTGCTGGGCCTGGTGACCTTGCGGTGGGGGCAGCTGGTTTAAACAGTCTTTCCCTACTGCTCCCCTCCTCCCTCTCTTTTTCTGTCTCTCTCTTACACACACACACACGCACACACACACACACGCTGCTAAGGTCAAGCCCGCAGAAGCCAGACCCTCTATCTGGAATATAAGGAAACAGAACAAAGGAACCGGAAAAAGACAAAACTTGCAAGCTGACCCTATCTGAGGCACCCAGCAGGGGAGGGGAGGGGTCACCAGGGACGGTGAGACCAGACCATCACGGGCCGGGCCGAGTGGGGGAAGGACTCCCGCGACTGCACCGGAGAGGAGGCGTCAAACGCTGTCCAAATGCTGGTGTAAGAAAAAAGCCATATATATTCCTTCAGCCTGTAAAGGGCTTGAGTGGAAACGTCTGGTGGCTTCTCTGCGCGTTCAAGGAGATTAAAATCAGGGAAGGCCAGGGAGCTGGCAAGCTGGCACTTTGCACCCCCCACCTGGGGTGCTTCCCTCCCTCCGCCCTGGAAAGCACCCAGAACATCAGCAACCCCTGGGCCCCCTGGGCCCCACTGTCTTCTGGCTGACCCTTGTCTCCCGGTCAGGAAGAATCACGGGACTTCTGGAACCTCCAGTCCAAGCCCAAGCAAGACAAAAGACGCAGGTTGGCTCCCAAATAAATTCCTCTCTGTTGTCCTGCAGTGTGCTAATTGCCAGTAATGAGCAAATTATAATAATTATGGACAATTACACCAACCTTTGACTTAGGTAGCAATCCTTCCCCGTGAACTTCAGGCCCTTCCTATACGCTAATTACAGACCACGCCAGCCAGGAGCCAAGGCATGCCCCCCACTTTAAAGATGGGGAAACCGAGGGCAGAAGGCCACGTCCTAATTCCATTTCAGAAGACACACTCGTACCTCTTAGTTCAGATTAACTTTTACACACAGCTCTAAGGGGCTAAACAACTTTCTTGGCCTTTCTGTGAAATCATAGGTGACTGCTAAAATTCATGTCTTCAGACGAGTGGGGGAAAATGTCACGATGTCTAGAAAAGTCTGAACGACGGACTTTTAGATGAAGCTGAGCGGCTGTGTGTGGTGTCTGGCAGCCGCTGTGTCTCGGGCACGCAGGTGGGAGGGCCTGCTTTCAGTTAGTCCCGGGGGTGGGGAGGTGATTCCAGATAATTTTTGGCTTTTTCCTTATACTTTGCTGTCATTTCTCGATTTTCTACAGTAAACATTTGATCTTCTGTCTTAAGAAATCCACGTTTTCTTAGGGATATTTTTAATTAAAATTCTGTCTTAGGGCCTCCCCGGTGGTGCAGCGGTTAAGCGCTGCGCTGTGGAGCTGTCGACGGCGGCGATGCGAGTTCAACGCCCAGCCAGGGAGATTCCCACATGGTGCGGCAGACCTCTCCTGCCTTGCCTGCTGCTCCCCTCAACAGTGTATTTCTGATCTGCCTGTTCTGCTCCCCTCTCTGTCTCTGGTGAACCCTCTCGCCGCCCCACGCCTCTGGCCTGTACCCCAGCTTGTATGTATAAATAAAAAATAAATCTTTAAAAAAAAAAAAGATAGAGTATCCGGCATTGGGAGGCTGGATAAATTGTCTCGCCATCATGTCATCATTTAAAAAAAAAAAATTCTGTCTTAAAAGCTTTCTGTGTTGGGCCTCCATGGTGGCGCAGCGGTTAAGTGCTGCACTCTGTAGCTGTCGGCAGCGGCGACACGAGTTCGACACCCGGCCGGGGAGATTCCCTCACGGCGCAGCAGACCTCTCCTGCCTCGCCTGCTGCTCCCCTCAGCAGTGTATTTCCATTGATCTGCCTGTTCTGCTCCCTGCTCTGTCTCTCGTGAACCCTCTCGCCGCCCCACACCTCTGGCTTGTACCCCAGCTTGTATGCATAAATAAATAAATCTTTTTTTAAAAAAAAGCTTTCTCTTATGAAGTTTTTGCTGACACCACTGGCTTACAAGGCTCCTCGTGAACAATTCCCCACGTGTTTCAGAAGCACGCGCCACGCCTGATACGTGTGTCTCCCACACCACACCCACCACCAAGCCTCTGGAACCATTCACCATATCCAATTGACCCCCCTCTACCCATTTCTCCCAACCCCCCTTTCTCTTCCCCTCAGGTAATTACCATATTTTTCTCAGAACTTAAAAGTCACTTTTGTTGTGATTCGTGACTTCGTCTTATTCACATTCCACACAGGAGTGAAGCCAGCCAGTATCTGTCTTTCATTTTCTGACTTCTTTCACTTAGCGTCTTCCCCGGAGTTGCATCCATGCTGTCACCCAGGTGAGCCTCCGTCCTTTGTAATGGCTGAGTGGTTCTCACCTGGGTATACGCACCACAACATCCTATCCAGTCATCTGTCAGTGGGTACTTAGGTTGTTTCCCTGTCTTGGCTATCATGACTAGCGCTGCTATGGATGGAGGGAACCGAGATCTCTTTGAATTAGTATTTTCATGTTCTTCAGATGAATACCTAGGAGTGGAATTGCTGGGTTAGTATTTCTATTTTTAGCTTGTTAAGGAATCTCCACACTATTTTCCAGAAAGGCTGTACCAATATACAGTCCCACCAGTGCTTTTTTTCCACATCCTCACCAACATTTGCTGTTTCCATCCATCTTGATGCCGGCCATTCTCACAGGGGTGAGGAGGCATCTTCTGGTGGTTTTAATCTGCATTTATATAATAATAAGTGATCCCAAGCAGTCTTTTCCTGTCCCTGTTGATAGCCTGTATGCCTTCTTTGGAAACGTGTCTATTCAGATCTTCTGCCTATTTTTTTGTTGATGTTGTTTGGTTTTTTGTTATGTTGTATGAGTCCTTTATACATTTTGGACATTAACCCCTTGTCAAGCAATGATGTGCAAATATCTTCTCCCAGTTAGCAGGTTGTGGTTTATTTTGCTTCTTAGTTTAATGTAGTCTCGTTTGTTTTGCTATTGTTTCCCTTGCTCCTGGAGTGGCGTCCCCAGAGGCACGTCCATGGTCGATTTCCAGTCCTGTGTTTTCTCCTCTGTATTTTATGGTTTCAGGTCTTGCATCCAAGTCTTTAATCCATTTTTAATTATTTTTTGTGTATGGTTTTGAATAATGTTCTACTTTTATTCTTTTGTATGTAGCTGTCATGTTTTCTAAACACGTTTGTTAAGGAAAATTTTTTTTTGTCCATTGTTTGGTCTTGGCTCCTTTGTTGTAAATTAACTGTTCATAGATGTGTGGGTTTATTTAGGGGCTTTCAATTCTATTCCATTGATCTGTGTGTCTGTTTTTATTCCAGTACCATATGTTTTGATTACTATGACTTCATAGTATAGTTTGAAATCTTTTTTCCTCAGCACTGCTTTGGCTATTTGGTATCTTTTGTTTTTCCTTACACATTCCGGCAATGTTTGTGCTATTTCCTTAAAGAATGCCATTGGAATTTTGATAGGACTTGCATTGAATCTATTACTTTGAGTAAAATGGTCATTTTAGCAGTTCTAATTCTTCTGAGCCATGAACATGGGATATTCTACCTCTTTGTATCCTCTTTCTTTTAATAATCCCCTATAATTTTCAATTTATAGGCGTTCTCTTCCTTTATTAAGTTTACTCAAATATTTTATCCTTTTTTGATGAGATCATTATCTTAATTTCTCTTCTAATTCACTGTTTCCATATAGAAATGCAACAGATTCTGAAAATGGACTTTGTAGCCTTTAAAGACTTCTCTGTTCCCTGTTTGAATTCAGGCTCCTTAGTCCTTCTGATTTATTTTTTCTGAGGTAATATCGGTTTATATCATCATGCAGGCTTCAGTTACACAGCATTATAATTCAACATCTATATTTGCTACATATGATCACCACCAAAAATCGAGGCTCCATCTTCCACCATAGAGTCTCTTACCTCTTTAAATGCATTTGGCATTGCTTTTTCAACCTTCTGCTCATAGTAATGCAATACTCCAGGTCCTTTGCTCTTGTTTGTGCTGAATTAAAAAGCAAGACCCCAGGATAGGGTCTCACTTAAGTTGCCACCTTGCTGAAGTCCATCTCGAGGCTGAAAATGTACTCTGAAATCTGGGCCTGAGTCCCAGGTGGCTGCTGCTATTCTGCATTCTGCGCAGTGACTATTTTGTTCCCCACCACCAACACTTACACCGTTTGGCCTTTCTCTCTCCCCCTCCCTTTTAACCTCAGAAACATCCTTTTGTTCTTAACACTTTGTGTGCCGGTGCCCTTTAAATTTACCAGCCCTTGGGGCCGGCCATTTTCTGTGCCACCGCATGAATGGTAGAAGTATTCAATAAAACACACACAACTCCTGAACTACTGGATATTAAAAAAACTAATATCTTTCATAAAACACCCTACACTTTCACCAAAACAATGTGTAAAGCTTCTAGACTGAGGACGATCCAAGAAATAGCTCCTAATAGTTCCAAATAAATCCACCGTGGCGTGAAAAACCGGAGACTAGATGAACACGTATGAATACGTGAGCGGCCACCTGAGACTGGTGACAAAAACACGTACTAATATGTGAGCGGACCACAAGTGTTACGTTTATAATTATTTTGCCTCCAATATCTGTCTTTCTCCTTTCTGACTGGCTTAACGACACATAATTCCCTCCATTTTTCTGTAAATGGTAGCACTTATCTTTCCTTCTGGCTGAATAGTTTTCCATGTGTGGCTGCACCGCATCTTCTTGATCCAGCCCTCTCTCAGCGGGCATCAAGTTGTTTCCACGTCCTGGTTATTGTAAATAACGCTGAAATAAACATTATGGAGCATATGATTTTTTGAGTTGATGATGATGTGTTCTTCTGATAGATACCCAAATGTGGGGTGGGTGGATCACCTGGTGTTCCCATTTTCACTTTTTTAGATAGGCTCAGCTCTCCCAAATGGCTGTCCGAGTTTACTTTCCCACCCACAATCTATCAGGGTTCCTCTGTCTCCACATCTCCGGGCAGTGACCTTTGCTGGCTGTTCTTTCCTGGAAGCGGATGCATGCCTGAGCCTCTCTCTCAGTCACCCAGCTGTCCTGTCCATCCTGTCTGTCCTGTCCGGTGGTCAGGGAGAGAAAAGAGTGGCTGACATCAAAGATGTGGCAACTGCCTGGCGAAATCCCTCCCTGCCAGCCCGGAGGTGTCGCTTCCTGCTGTGGACAGCTGCTCGCTCTTCTCCCCCTTCAGCTAAAGGCTGAAAGGTTCACACCACCCTGCAAGTAACACCCTCTGCCCTTGAACATCCTCACCCTAAATGACCCAGCAGCCAGATACCATGGGCCAAACTGGATACCCCCAGGATGGGTGCGGAGGGGCTCATGCCCACCGATATCCACCCACCACACCCCGAAAGAAAAGAGCGGACCCCCTTCATTGCCTTTGGATCTGCTCCAGGGGCTCAGGTGGCTAGGGGGCTGCAGCACCCCACGCCTCTGAGTGAAGGCTGACCCTCTGCATTCATGGGTGTCTGAAGGGGCTCAAGGGGTCCTGGTGGCAGGCAGCAGCCTCCCCTGAGACTCTGCAGAGCAGCCCAGGCCCACCCCATTCGCCCCCGGAAGACAGAGGAATCTCCAGGCAGGGCCCCTCGTCTCGTTCTGCAGAGCTGAGGTGGCTGGGCAGGGAATGGTGCACTGAAGGCAGCCAGGTGGGCAGGAGGGGCTGGTGAGGAGGGATCAAGGCGAGCCCCACACGCCAAGCCCTCCCGGGGCGCAGAACTGCCCAGGACAGACTGGCGGCTTTGCCAGCACAGCCGTCCCATTTAACTGCCGGCTGAGGGGGAGGAAAATGGAGCTTTGGAAAGCAGGATTTTCCGAGAATTGTGAGGAGGGGAATAAGAAACGAGCTGACACTTTTAGGGTCAAGAACGGCTCCAAGAGGCCATGCACGAACCCTCATTGCACCCCTCCTAGCAACCCCTTTTACAAATAACGAAATAAAGTCAAAGGTGAGTGTCAGGGGCCTGGCCACCCAGGCAGCGTGGCTCCCTCGCCACACGCCACCAGGCCTCCGCCCACACACCCCAGGGCCCTGCCGCAAGCACATCAGCACCGCCCCAGCCGCGTGGCCACTTGTCAGGTCGAGGCCTGGGGCTTCCAGGTACACCTTCCTGCGATGTTCGGAAAGGTTTTGGGAGTAGAGCTGGAATTAGATCAGTTAAGAGATGGGCAACATTAAAATAAGTCAGTCCACTATAGAGAAGAACATAAATTCTCTTAATTTTTTTTAAGATTTATTTATTTTTGCATACAAGCTGGGGTACAGGCCAGAGGCGTGAGGTGGCGAGAGGGTTCACCAGAGAGAGTGGGGAGCAGAACAGGCAGGTCAATGGAAACACACTGCTGAGGGGAGCAGCGGGCGAGGCAGGAGAGGTCTGCAGCGCCATGTGGGAATCTCCCCGGCCGGGCGTCGAACTCGCGTCGCGGTTGCCGACAGCTCCACAGCGCAGCTCTTAACCGCTGCGCCACCAGGGAGGCCCTAATTCTCACAAATTTTTAAGGAAAAAATGAGAACCTTAAAATTCCCGGTAAGGTTCCACTTTGGGAGAATCACCGTCCAAAGCAAGGACTCTGAGATGAGGCCCAAAGGACCCCGGCCAGGACAGTCTTTGCAGCATAAATGATGGCGCAAAAAATCCGAAGCTACTGAAGACTCAACAAGGGTAAGTCGGTTGTATCAGCGTGAGCAGGTGGGGCCGTCGATGGGCCCGGGACCCGCCAAAATCATTTCCAGAAGGAAGATTGTGTTTATAATCGCTTTCTTTAAGTTGAAAGCAAACATGAGGCAACAGTGAGTTTCAAGCCCAGGAAGCAAAAGCGCATCCTCCGTCCCCTCGCAGCCAACGCAGACTCGGTCCGGCGCGCAGCCGCGGGCGCTTTCGTCTTTGTGGTGCTTCCCGGGACACCCTATCAGCTTCCCAGTATTTTTATGATTTGCCACTTAGGGGAAGTGCCCCGGGGTCGTGGTGGAGGCTGCTCGATTGGGCGGTTAGTTTTGTTCGAGGAGAGAAGCAGAAATGAACAGAGGCTGGGCCCGAGCCCCGGGTGACCGGGGACGCTCAGCACGGCCGGCCCCTTCCGTTTCTCTTCCGTGGGCCAGGACGGGGGGCGCAGTAAGACGCCCTTTGCCGGGTTGGGACAGCGCCCCAAAGAACTATGTGTCCCGGAGGGAGGCGTAGCCCCGCTGCGCCCGCAACAGTCCTGACCTCGACGCTGGGTCACTTTGTCCCTTACAAGTTAGTTTTTGATCCGCTTCATCTCCAAAGCAGAGCGCGCACCAGGGCGGCTTGTGCGCGACAGTGTGACACGATCTTCCAAGCAGCTTCTTGTTGGGAAATCGGAGGGGACGGGCGGCCGGCCAGCTGTCTGCCTGGGGGACAGACAGCGCCCCGCACCTCCCTGTCGGCTCCCCGGACACAGGGCTCAGACGGCCCCAGGCAGAGGCCCGCGCCTGGCGGGCAAACGCCCTGGTGCCCACAGGGTCACAGCCAAAGGGGACGCCACCCCAGGCCCCGCTGCACCCCGACACCCCACCCGGGCCCCGCCCCTCCCCCCAGCACACGCCCCCACCCGAGCCTATGCCCAAGCGCCCGCCTCCAGCCCCCACCACCGACCACAGGAAGAAAATGCCTCGGGCTTGCGCGAAACACTGAACTATGAAACAAATATTAGATGATTTTATTCTCCACCAGAAAACAAGCAAACAAATGTTAAAAGCCAGGGGAAGATGAGCGGGAAAACAGGAATAAAGGAAATTATTGTCCACAGCAGGCAGTAGCAGTGGGCACCAGCAGACTGGAGCACCAGCCAAGGGGCGGCCTCGGGCCCTCGCCCACCCTCTCTCCGACGCGGCAGGGCGGGCGCAGGGAAGCACCTGCTGGGTCTGCGCAGGCTCCGGCTTCTGCCGGCCCCCGGGCCAGCGCCGTTTCTCAGGCCTCACGCTCACCCTTGGCGCATGCCCCTCGCCCGGCGCCGTCCACTGCCCTCGCGGCGTCCTCGCTGCAATCACGGCGGGACTTCTCTCACCAAACCGTAACTGATGCAGTCAGAGACACACGCGCACGTATGTGGGCAAAGGGGAGCAGAGCCTGTGTCCACACGAGAACCTGCGCGCCCACATGTACCGCGCCTGCTTGGTGATCGCCCAGACTTGGGAACGGCCGGGCGCGTGTGGGAGCAAACCGGCTGTCCGGGCGAGGCCTTGCTCCGCACCACAAGGAACTCAGCCAAGAAAGGCGTGGAGGAGTCGGAGTGCGCCCGGCTGAGGGACAGGCCGGTCAGAACATAATCCAGCCACATGATGCCGGGGGCCGACGGTGGAGCTAGCCCAGGCTCAGCGGTCACCAGGGCGGGTGGGGCAGAGCGCAGAGGACTTTTAGAGCAGCGGAACTACTCTGTAGGGGACCCTGGTGGTGGAGACATGTGACACATGCAGCAAACGCAGAGTGTCCAACGCCCAGAATGAAGCCTGAAATAAACTAGAGACTCCAGGTGATAGTGATGACCAGCGTGGGCTGATCACCGGTAGCCGATGTACTAACCTAAGGTGTTCTGGGGGGAGAGTGAGGTGTGCAGGGGACTCCCTGTATTGTCACTCAATTTTTCTGTATCTCTAAAACTGCTGAAAAATAGGAACTGGGCTATTGATTTATATATGCTGTTTATATACAAATATATAAATGTGTAACATATGCTTATAGATTTTATATACAAATATATTTACATATATACAAATATATTTATATGTACAAATATATAAATAGCATATCTAAAAATATATATAAATTGTAAAATCTACCCCCAAAAGTATACAGGACACATATAACATTGTCGTATGTGTTAAAATCATCGGGCCAAATATGTCACTATCACCTACGGAATTCGGACGCACAGGTCTGTGCACTGAGATCAATACTTCGGTGGTCCAGGCTGTGATTTCTGGCACAGATTAAGGGTGATTATTCATCTTCAAACGCACACAGACAGGTTACGGGAAAATATTTCATAGAATAAAATGAAAGAAGATAAATTTTAAAAGAAAAACATTTGGAAGTTTAAGTCTTTCTTAAAGGATCGTGTTGAGGCCAAGACTCCCAGCCATTGTGTCCAGCATGTCCTGATGAAGTGGG
The DNA here is from genome assembly GCA_004024925.1 of Scalopus aquaticus. Classification (NCBI taxonomy): domain Eukaryota; kingdom Metazoa; phylum Chordata; class Mammalia; order Eulipotyphla; family Talpidae; genus Scalopus; species Scalopus aquaticus. Next base: position 108,641 of record PVIJ01002899.1, read on the forward strand.
GTCACCCCAGGCGGGGACCCCCAATCCCTGGGCATCTTCCAGCACCAATGGAAGCTGGAGTTTTCTAATATACCCTCCGCTCCGCTGAGAGACGGCCCTCTGAGTGGAACACAGCAATTTCACAACCACAAACTGACCACTTTGAGGAGAAAGCACAAATGCCTACCTAATGTGGGCTTTGAAATCAAAACTCTTGACACACTCCAAAAAAAAACAAAGCATTTTTCCCTGGTAGCTGCCTGCATCCTGCTGACGGTTCTCCCTTGGTTCAAACCTAAACACACGTCCACCCACGAAATGAAGTCTGTTTAAACACTGAACACACACAGTAAAATAGCTCCCTGCCACCGAGTCTCACTTACTTTAGAGGGGGCCAGGTTTCACGTCTCAGCCCCTTCTGTCCCAAAAACAAACATCTCATTCCAGGAAAGATCAGGAGCCAGTGATCAAGGGTTCTGTTATGAAATTACCCCTGAACAGACATTGCGTTAGAGAAAACCAGTGTTTTTCAAATGAAGTGAAATTCAAGAAGAGCAGGCTTCTGTTTAAAACCTGATAGGTTTAATTAAAAAGAAAAAAAGCTCTAATGGAATTCTGGCTCCAGGTGCCACAGAGCAACAGCTTTGGCACCCCATTGCGAAAGGAAGGTGTGGGCCTTTGCTTAAAAGTTAAAAAATTCGGGCCTCCCTGGTGGCACAGCGGTTAGCGCTGCACTGTGGAGCTGTCGGCAGCGGAGATGAGAATTCGACAACCGGCCAGGGAGATGCCCACATGGCACAGCAGACCTCTCCTGCCTCGCCCGCTGCTCCCCTCAGCAGTGTATTTCTAATCTGCCTGTTCTCCCCACTCTGTCTCTGGTGATCCCTCTTCCCGCCCCACGCCTCTGGCCTGTACCCCAGCTTGTATGCATAAATAAGTAAATCTTAAAAAAAAAAAAAAGTTAAGAAATTCAAGGCAGCAACAGCAGAGCACGGGCCAGGCACAGGGCTCTCTGGGTATGGGCACAAAGGTGAGGTGGCGTGCAGGAAGACCACAGGTGAGACTTTGAGCAGGGGGGACCGTGCACTATTGGAAGAAACACTGGGACCCTCAAGCTTATCGCAGCGCTAGAGCCAAGCATTGGAAACAACCTAGATGCCCTTTAGCTGAGTGAATAAAGCTGTGTCTAGACACACTTAAGTTCTTCCAGAATTTTTTGAGAATTGGCCTCCAATCTAAAGGTGTCAACCCCATGTTTCCAACATACACAAGGCCATAGGTACCACAAATTCAAACAAGGTCAGAGCTCTCAGGATAATGAAAAGACCCTGGAAATTTCCACTAACACCTGACTCTTTTTTTTTTAAGATTTATTTTATTTATATATATTTTATTTATATCTTTTACATCATCGTGTTCCCTGTAAAATCCCCACTACCAAAAACATTAATTCAAAAAGATACTAACACCTGACTCTTTTGACTCAAAGTCTTTGTTAAGAGGCGTGTAAAGGACAGATTGATTTTAGCAGGAGAGACCACCGAGCAAAACAACCCCCCTTGAGCCCCTTTCTTCAAAAAGACCAGTGCCAGTATTCCCAGAGTATGGCTAGCCAGGGACCCCAGGAACCTCTCAGGAACTCCATGAGGTTAAAGTCATTTTGATAACAACACTGAGACATTGTCTGTTTCTCTCATGTTCTCATTGTACCGTAGAGGCTTCCAGAAGCTTTGTAATGTGTATCTTTGCAAAGATTAAGTACAGAGGCCAATCTGAGAAGTCAGCTGTCTTCCATTAAGCGAACATTAAAAAGACTTGAAAAATGCAAAAGAATGCTGTTCTTCCTAGTACTCTTATTTTGGAAACTAGTTTTTTGATAATGGGTTATAGAATAAAAATACAACAAATGTCATTTATGCCAACACGTAATGGGCTTATTGATGTTATTTTTCAATGAATTGATAAACATTTTTTAAGTTTCTGTGTCACTTTCTAACATAGTAAAAATGCTCCGTTTACCGTGAATCTCAAAAACAAAAGTTCTTTGAGGTCTTCAACAACTTTTGAGAGGGTAGAGGGGTCCTGAGCGCAGGCTGAAAACCACTGGCACATGTAACCAATAAACATCTGTAGCTCATCCATTTCTAACATGAAGTTCTAGAAGCTCAGCCAGCCTGCTGACTGCCTAGCGGTTCCCAGGGACACCTCCCAGGCGGCTCTGCCACATGGGAACAGGGAGGAATGAGAGGGGGCAGGCAGGGAGGGGCGTGGAGGAGACCCTCTGCCTCCACCCCTCTGGGTTCTCCTCAGACTGGTCCAGCACTCAAGTTAACCTCAGACAGATCAGCAGGAGAAGAGACAAATACACACGCGTGGAACTGACAGAGAGAGGAGCGCTCCATGGTGAGAGGAGGCAATGGGTGTGTACTCGAATTCAGAAATGGGATAAAGGGCTTCCCTGGTGGCTCAGCGGTTAAATGCTGCACTGTGGAGCTGTCGGCAGCGGCGACGCGAGTTCGATGCCCGGCCGGGGAGAATCCCACATGGCGCGGCAGACCTCTCCTGCCTCGCCCGCTGCTCCCCTCAGCAGTGTGTTCCATCGATCTGCCTGTTTTGCTCCCCACTCTGTCTCTGGTGAGCCCTCTTGCCGCCCCACACCTCCGGCCTGTACCCCGGCTTGTATGTATAAATAAATAAACCTTTAAAAAAAAAAAAGAAATGGGATAAGGACTGAGCCTTCAAGGAGAGAGAAGCAGGGAGGGGGCTCCCAAGACGAGGAGGGGGGCTCGTGACAAAGACCAGATATCCTGTGATCATAGATGTGCTTCTCTGATTAAAAGGCCGTTTCTGGTAAAAACCCTAATTCTGGGTCATACCCCAATTTTCCTTCTTCTACATCTTTAATTCCCTCCGTGGTGGGACTCCTTCCACAATGCAAACGTGTATCAAATCACATCGGACGCCATAAATATATTTGTACTTGTCAAATGGGCTTCAATAAAGATGAAAAAATACGGCTGTCACCCGGATGTTGAGTGGGGTTCTCCGCGCCCCGGACCCGGAGGAAGCGAGCGCGCGTCCGTATAGACCGAGGGTGTGAGGTGCTGTCGCCGGGCTTATGGCCACACACCCGGCGCCCGGGCAGGCCTCCTCCTGGTGTAGTCGACCAGGCACCAACGGAGCCCATGTCCTCTGTCCTCCATGGAAACACGTGCACACGCATGCACACACGTGCACACCAGACATGTGTGTGCCAGAGAAAGGACACACTTACACACAAAGCAAATGCAAGAGCTCGTGGTGGACCCAAGCAGGCATGGATCTCGGTGCACGCAGGAGCTGGGGTACATGCCAAAAACGCATGAGCTCTCGTGTACATGTGGAGACAGGTGTGCCCAGGGAGATTCATGAACACGCGTTCCAAAAGTAAGTCACAGGCTGCCCCACTGAGGACTGGGGGCCAGAGCCATGGAGAAGGGGCCCCTGAAGGCGTGAACGGCCTTCCCATGGCCGTCGGGCTTTCGGGTCTTAGGATTCCTCAAAAAAGCTAAAAATAGAAATTCATCCAGTTATCCCACTTCTCGGGGCTTCCCCAAGAAGCACAAAACACAGCTGGACGAAAGGTAGGGACCCCTGTTTATTGCAGCCCTAGAGCCAGGCACTGGGAGGCCGAATGCCCTGCAGCTGGGGATGACTAAGCAGAGTCTGCGCTCGCTCGGGGATGTCATTCTGCTATAAAAACACAGAAGACGAACCCTGCCACGCGCAGCAGCAAGGTGGCCCTAGCGGGGGTGCTGCCCGGGAATCGAGTCAGACGGAGAAGTCGGACCCCGCAGCTGGCACTCCCACGTGGACAGAGAGAAAGTCGAGCAGATGAGCTAAATAAAACAAAATCAGATGTTTGGACTCTAAGACCAATGAGCGGTTACCACAAGGAGAGGGAGGGCTGGGGAAGGGCTGATGATGTGGTGAAGGACCAAACTGGACTTCAGGGGAGAACGTCACGCACCCACACGCCCGCCGGCTTCTCGGGGTCGCGCCTGAAACTTCCACGAGCCATGAAGCTGCTGCCCCGTCAAAGCCCCAGGCTGGCGCTGGGGAAGACGGCAGGCGTCCCGCCGGCTCTGAAGGTCACACTCCCTCGTCCCGGGGTTTCCGTGGCTTCTACCACACAAGGCGAACACGCTTTCTTTGAAGGCAGTGGATTTTCCAGCTGCTTTTAGTATTTTCACCTTGTTTTCCGTCTTTGCAGGCTCGCTGTGATCTGCGCACATGGCTTTCTTTGTCTTTATTCGGCTTCTGGAGCGATGATTTATATCCCTTTCGATTTTGAAAATTCTTATGGTCTCTAAAGGTTTTCTCAGCTCCCGCTCAGGTGGCCCCACTCACACAGCGCCCAACCGGCGCCCCCCGCGGCTCCTGCTCCCCTTCGTGGCCTCCTTCCTCCCCTCAGCGCCATGAAACAGCTCATCCCGCTGGGTCTCATGAGCCTTCACGATACGCTTCCGGGGGGTGAGGGGTTGTACCCCGACCCTTCTCAAAGTGCTGTCCAAACACCTTAAGATTTCTCCTTCTAGAAGAATTCAGTTGCTGGCAGTTCAGATAATCAAATCTCTGTACATGGTGAGAGGAAGTCCTGAGTTTGAAGGATTCCTCCTCCAGTGCGGACTCTTCCCTGAGGCTCTCTGTGGACTCCCGTGAAATGTGAGGTTCACCCCTCCTGTGTCTTCAGGATCTGGGTAAACAGGAGTCCAGGCCCAGGGCCAGGCCGGGCTGTCGGTAACCTGCCTGGGAGGTTCTGCGAGAACAACGCACCGAAGCGCAGTCACAGCTCCCGCCAGTACCTGACAGTCTTTCACGCCCTGGGCATAGTTCCTGCCTGCCCACCCCTGCACGCCTCATTTAGGGGTGAAGAATATCAGCCTGGAATGGGCTCAGGAAGCCTGTGGAGAAGACGATGGAACCCTCAGGGACAAGGTTCAAGACAGTAAAATGGTAAGTCCTCTCAAGGAGATTGATGAGAGCGATTCCTAAGTTCCCAACAAAAGATTTCGCAACTGCGCCTCCCTGGGGGCGCAGGGGTTAAGTCTCAGCACTCTGTGAAGCTACCGGCAGCCACCACAGCACGAGTTCGATCCCAGGCCAGGGAGCTGACCCACAGGATGCAGCAGACCTCTCCTGTCTCCCCGCTGCTCCCCTTAGTGTGTTTCAGTGGATCTGCCTGTTCTGCTCCCCACTCTGTCTCTGGCGGATCCTCTCACCCCTGTGCCTCTGGCCTACACCCCAGCTCTTGTATGCATAATTAAATAAATCTTTAAAAAAAAAAGATTTCACAACTGATCAGCAGAACCATAATCAAAGGAGTAGAGCTGTCTTTCCAAGGAAGAAAAGGAACGAATTTTAAAATTGTCTCTTTGATTTAATTTTCGATGTCCTGGGTCATCCAAACTTATTGCCGCATCCAATGTCAGTGTGACTTATTCTGTGGCTTAACGGGGTGATATATGAGCTCCAATTTTACAATTTGCTCTCTTTGGAATCCCTCAAAATCGCGAAGGAATTTCTGGACTCTTCCCACTTGTTCATTCTCTTAGGTCCTCTCAGGACAATGAAACACGATACCACATTTGCAATCTTAGAAAGCAGGGCCCCCGCGCAGCACGCAGGAATTCAGGCTCAACAAAAACGCTAAACCCAAGGCTGGGGAGGCTGGGAACAGTTGCTCAGGCATTTGCAGAAGCAACTTGAAGCCTTGTCATCCACGAGGTCAAATTTGACAGAGTCCTCTCCACGTACTCCTCCCCCAACCCACGCAGAAACCACCCGACGTCTAATTGCAGGGACTCGACACGGGTGCAACTTACCTAATTCTCTGTGTCCTGACGCCTCCGCAGAGACCCACCTTGGAATTGGTAGTTAGTGTCTAGTTAAATATTGATTGTGTGTGGTGGGGATGAAGGCACGCGCACATAAACACCCAGGCCCTTTCATCAGCATTTTCCCTTGGAACAAAAATGCATTTCTCTTGGCTGGGTCCAAGGAAAGAGGCGGAGTCTTCGTGTGAGCACCCGTTGCTCAGAGCCTCCCAGGGGCGCCTGGGCTGTGCTGCCCCGGGCCCCTGCTCTAGGACCAGTCCCTTCCAGAGAGTGTTTGCGCCATGCCTCACAGCAGAAAGGATACCTAGAGAAATGCACAGAGTTTGGGAGAGGCCCTGTTTGCCCTTTCAGTACCAGACACACAGCATCACAGTGGCCAACTATTCCTTGGTTCAAAATGCCAGGACTGGCCAAGGATTGCCTGTTAGCAAAGAAGAGCGTCGGAGGACAGAGTCCACAACTGCAAGTGACGCTGCTCAGTGCCAAATGTCCCCTGCCACCCTCCAAGCGCCCCCCAGCGACCCCCCAGCTCCTCCTTTGTTACTCATAGGAAAGGCTGCCCGAGGCCAGCCCGCACGGGAGGAGCCAGCACCCCCACCTAAGCTTGTCTGAGCCCCAACTGCTGGTCTGAACCAGCCCCTCAGGCTGCCACAACAAAGCGCAGTGAGTGGGGGACTTAGACAACAGAAATGTACTTTCTCAGTTTGGGAGGTGGGAGGAAGTCTGTGACCTTGGCGCCAATGTGATCAAGGTCAGCTGGTGCCAGGAGCACCCTCCCGGGCTGGCAGACAAGAACACGAAGCTTATCAAAGCAGGACGCCACCCATAAGACCTCGTCTTAGTTACCTCCTTGGGGACCCCAGTTCCAGCACGACCACACGGGGGGAGGGCTTCCACAAACTGAAAAGGCACCTGAGCAGGGGAGCCCCAGGTCCTGTGATAAGCAACTTGCTACATTTCTTGGGCTGGAACTCGTGTCATGTCTGACCCTGAACAGTTACGGTGTTAACCCGCCCAGCACAAGCTCGTCAGCCCATAACTTCCTTGAAGGGGTGCTCAGCCTTCGGATGGAGGGCCGCTGAGTCAAGCACCGGTACAATAAACCTGCTTCTTGATTGGTACATATACACAATGGAATACTATTCAGCAATCATAAAGGATAAACACATGCCATTCGCAGCAACATGGATGGAGCTAGAAGGGATCGTGCTCAGCAAAATAAGCCAGAAGAAAAGAGAAAAACATCAAATGGTTTCACTTATAACGGGAATATAGGGGAACAAATAAGAGAGAGACATTCAGAGAGGGAGGGGGAGGATAAGGGCTCAAAATGGGGGAGGAAAGAGCACAAGGGACTATGGTGATGGTTCTCGGGTGAATCAGTGGTGGGTAACCTGCGGGGAATACACAATAATGTGAAAGACATAAATAATAATAATAATAATAAATTAAAAAATATAAAAAAATAAATAAATAAATAAATAAAAACAATATGGGAGGGGCCTCCCCGGGGGCGCAGCGGTTGAGCGCTGCGCTGTGGAGCTGTCGGCAGCGGCGACGCGAGTTCGACGCCCGGCCGGGGAGAATCCCACATGGCGCGGCAGACCTCTCCTGCCTCGCCCGCTGCTCCCCTCAGCAGTGTGTTTCTGATCTGCCTGTTCTGCTCCCCGCTCTGTCTCTGGTGAACCCTCTCGCCGCCCCACAGCTCTGGCTTGTACCCCAGCTTGTATGTATAAATAAAAAGTAAATCTTTAAAAAAAAAAAAAAACAATATGGGAGGATTTTTTTAAATAATAACAAACCTGCTTCTTGTTAGCCTCAGTGTCCTGATTTCCTTATGCCACATGACAAACTAATGGGGGGCAGGGGGACACAATCCCCCCATAACTGACCTTCCTGCCGCGTCTGCTGCCTCTCTGTGTCAGTGCATCAGTGAGCCGAATAACATTGCAATTTTAGACATTTTCAGTCACATCAAAAACTGAGACTTGGGTCTCTCCAGCCTAAAGTTTTTATACTGTTGAATTTTTTCTGCCTCATTTATGAAAGATATCAGAAGCAACTGAGAAGCAAGAGCGCCACTTAGCAAGATGGAGTCCATCTTTTTCTTAACTCCCAACAGCGTCTTTGTAACACGGAGCCTCTATTTTAATCCTCTGTCAGATTTTCAGCTATTACAAATACTCCCTCCCTGGGTGTCAGCTGCCTATGCTTTAGCTAAGATCTTTATTGAACACAGTCTTCATTTTAATGAGATCGATAGAAGACAATCAGCACGAGACATTCCAAAGGACACAAGACAACTTGCAATTTTGCTTCCCTGGGCTCGGAGGTCGTTTTTCCAGCTCAGCACTCAATAGGGGCTGTGTATCCCCACGATGAGAGCCTGTCCAATAAACCTACCCCTGCCTCAGAACACCGCAGAATGAAGATATTCCCCAAAGAACACTGAGGCACAGCAAATGAAAGGCAGGAACCACAGAAAGCTAAGCCGCGCTCCCAGCAGGGAAAGACAGCATTTTCCTGAACACTCTGCTTCCAGGATGAGCTGGCATCATCCTCCCCGGTACATGGCTCTCGGGGGGCTCGCACCGGAGGAGGGCCTTGAAATTGGTGGCGTGGGACCTTAGGAGGTCGCCGGTGACTCACAGCCGGGGGGCTGAGGTTCTAGACAGTGCAGAGGAACCCGGAAGCTGCTGCAGATATGGGCACGCTGTGGCCCGGGGCTGGCCCCCTCTGAGGGCCTCTCTCTCCAAGGGGTAGCAGGTGGGCAAACAAGGACGTGAGACTCAACAGACTTTGCCTACGGATGCACAAGGCGCTATGGGGACATGCAAATGGGACTCGCCCTCTGCTCTGGAAGCCGGGGAGGCTTCCAGAGCAGAGGGGACTCTGGATGAGGTTTGAAAGCCCAGTGGCCATTAAGAAGAGAGGTTAAGGGGCCTCCCTGGTGGCGCAGCGGTTAAGCGCTGCGCTGTGGAGCTGTCGACAGCGACGACGCGAGTTCAACGCCCAGCCGGGGAGATTCCCACATGGCACACAGACCTCTCCTGCCTCGCCCCCTGCTCCCTTCAGCAGTGCATTCCCGTCAATCTGCCTGTTCTGCTCCCTACTCTGTCTCTGGTGAACCCTCTCGCCGCCCCAACCCTGTGGCCTGTACCCCAGCTTGTATGCACAAATAAATAAATCTTTAAAAAAAAAAAAAAAGAAGAAGAGAGGTTAAGGCCATGGGCCTTGGATAGACAGGATTCAGTTTCAGCTCCCGCCCTGCCCAGCGGCGTGACCTCAGGCAGGGCCGCAGCCAGCACACACAATGCTCGGGTGAGACTTAGAAGCAAGGTGTATGAAAGGCCTTGGATCAGCACCGGCACCGGGGTCCCCGTTCAGAACCCATGTCTGCGGTGGGGGAGGAGGTAGTCTTCCAAGCAGGCACCACGCCAAGCGGCGGCCTGGCCTCAGGAACCCCTTGCTGAGGAAGCCCATGGGGAGCAGGACCCCACGTCCTTCCCGAAGGAGCTGGGAAGTGGCTCTTCAGTGTCCATTATTTTTACTCCTTTTCTTATTGTGATAAAATATGCACAACACAAAATCGACCACTTGGAACATCTTTACGTCTCCAATGCAGTGGCATTAGGTGCATTCGCACCGTGGTGCGACCAGATCCAGAACTTTCCCAGGCCTCAGCCATCACAGGCAGGACCAGCGGGCTCGCTGGGCAAACCAGAGAGCCCGTGTTTTGCTCTAGTTACTCTCATTTTTGTCGAAGTATCCAAGAGCCGCCCTGGCACAGAACCCGTGACTGACCGCCCTTTGTCTGAATTTCTTTTTTTACACATTGAGCTACTTCCCTTGGCTCCAGATTCACCTGATCCAAGTTGGTGCGATTTTCCTGAGCCCCTGGGCATGGCGTCCTGCCTGCTGGACAGCCCAGAGCTGCCCAGCACCAGAGTCCCTTCTACACCATTTCCGCCTCTGCCCGGCCCCCGAACTGTTTCATCATCCCAAACTGAGACTCTGTGCCCACTAAATACTGCCCCCTCAGCCCTCCCCCCCACCACCCCATGGAGACCTCCATTCTACACTCGTTTGTCACTTATCAACAGGGACATATTCGGGAAAATGCATTGTTTGGCAGTTTTGCCCTTGTGCGAAGCTCACAGAGCATAATTGCACAAGACGGGTGGTGCAGCCCACCACACCCGGGCCCAGGCTGGACGGACAGCTGGTTGGGACCCCCACCAGGTGTGCCTCTGGGCTGATTGGTCTCTGATTCTAGGGAGATGGAAAAATAGTGGAACCCAGTGTAATGATTCTCAATTATTCTCACATGAATAACTTCCCGCAGAGGTGGGGTTGCAGGTGAAATGCAGAAACCCAGTGAAATGTGAATTCCAGATAAACAATGACAGATATTTTAGGAGGAGTCCAAAATTTCAAAAGATATGCTCATCCTAAAATATTTGCCATGAGATTCAAATTTAACTAGGCATTCTGTATTTTAGCAGCTTTATCGAGATGTAATTTATATGCCAACCCATACCATTCAGCCATTTGAAATATAGAATTCATCGGTTTTTAGTATTTTCACAGAATTGTGGAACATCATCACAATCAGTAAGAACATTTTCATCACTCCAAAAATAAATCCACGTCCCCAGCAGGCTTTCCATCCTCTCTAACCCCTGGCTTCCATTTCCAACTGTTTCCCCAGATCTACCAATTATGGACATTTTAAAGCAGTAGATTTTGACAGTATGTGCCCTTTTAGGACTAGCTTATTTCATCTAGGAAACTTTCTTCAAGGTTTATCCATATTGTAAAATGTGTGAGTATTTCACTTTTTTTAATTGCCACGTGGTATTTCATTGTATAGTTATAACATTTTATTTATCCAATTGGTAAACAATTTGCACTTTGCCACTTTAGAGCCATTGTGAATAATGCTGCAGTGAACATTTTTGTGTGAGTTTTATCAAAAGTACGTTTGCATTTCTCTCGGGCTATATCTAGGAGTGGAATTGCTGAGACATCTGGTAACTCTATTTTTAACATTTGAGAAACAGCCAACTTGTTTTCCACAGCAACTAAGATTTTTTTATGTTATTGCCAGCACAGTAAGGGTTTCACTTTGTCCACATTCTTATTGCACATTATAAGTTTCTAGGTGTTGTTGTTTTTTTTTATAGCCATCCAGGTAAGTATGAAGTGGTATCTCCTTGTGGTTTTGATCTTGTTTTCCTAATGACAGATTAAACACCTTTCCCTGTGCTTATTAACCATTTGCGACCATTTTGTCATTTTTTTTCTTTGAAAAATATTCATTACAATTATTTGCTTGTTTTTAATTGGGTTGTCTACCTTTTATTATTGAGTTATGTGTTCTTCATATATTCTGCATATAGAACCTTGATGGACTATGTGACTTGCAAATATTTCCTCCCATTCTATGTGTGGCCTTTCACTCTCTTGATGGAGTCTTTTGAAATGCAAAATTCAATTTGACAAAGTCTGTCTACTTTTGTTGTTTATGCTTTTGGTATCGTAGCTAAGGCTCTGCCAAACCCATTGTCACAAAGAATTAGCCCTATATTTTCTTCTAAGAGTTTTATAGTTTTAACTCTTAAACTTAGGGAAATGATCCATTTCAGTGAATGAGATAAAGAAAGGCTTCACCTTCATTTTTTGCATGTGGATTTCTAGTTGTTCAACTAGAAATTTTTATGTGCTAAATCTGGCAACCTAATTAGAGGTTGAAAAACTGGAACAAAGTGTGGGACTCCTTTAATCCTTGGTGGCTTAGAGTGGGTTTTTTCTAGGAAAGGGCACATCCTATTTTCCCTCAGCATGAATCTTCCTTCTGTGTGGCCTTGGCACCAGCTCAGCCTCTGGTAGCATGCTGACCTTGGTGCCCAGGTTAACTTTCTGAAGTCAACATAACCCTAGTTGGATCCGGCTTCTCTGCTAGGGTCTGATTATCTGACTCAACCTCTAGTTTCACTTCAAGTTTGGAATCCTGAGAAGAACTGAAACCTCTTCCATCAGCAAGCTCCCACCCTGAGTCTCTCATAGTTTCTCCATTTTAACCTTCGTACTTTTCCAAGATGGCGGCCTCAGAGACCTTTCTTCTCCATGCAGACCCTCCAAGCCACACTAGTGGGTCTCTTGGGTAGAGACCCGTGGGCTCATCAGCTAGATGGTCACTCCCTCTGCCCAATGCCACCCCAATTGCCAGAAATTCACTTTCGAACCATTGGGGATCAGTCAAATTGCAGAGATGCTTCTGCGTGTGTGATCCTGGAGAAACGCTTGCTGGACTGTGGGCCTAGGAGTTGGTGAGACCGGAGTGGTCATCATTGTCATTTCCTATTTCTTTCCATCTTACAAGAACAGCAGTGTGGGCTTGCAACAATGGGGAAAATACTAGATTTTCCAAACGTCTACAGGTTGAATTTCAGAGCCCAGGCCCAGGAACGTGTTCGCTGTCCTCAGGGTGACATCTCATTGCCCAGACCAAAAATGGTCCCAAAAGACAGAATTCAGATGCCTGACTCTGGTGAAATGGACAACATTCAGAAATGAGGGAGCTCTGGACCCAAACTGGACTTACACCATAAATACTGCCCAAAGCTCCATCCTCAGGGAGTCTAACTTGAAAATATTGCCCCCCGCCCCTCCCCCAGGTGCTCTTGCATTAAACTGGTTCTTGCCTCAAATCTCCTGGGTTTGGGGCTGCTGTGGCTGCAGGTAGTGGACCCACATTCAGCAACACTGGCGTTGGGGCCGCTCGATGCAGCCCAGTGGCCTGTGCCCTCGCCTGGTGCTTAGCCTGAAAGCCAAGCAGGTCATTTACTTACATTTCACACTCAACATGGCTCATAACTTTCTTCTGAGCCCCTGAAGCCATCTTCCCAGACAACTGTGTTGTCTACACAAGATGACTTACTCATTAGCAAGAGTGAATAACGCACCCTGGGCTTCCCCACCCGTCCTGGTGGGATGCATGACGGGAAGAAATCTCACCTGCAGCAGTGGAATTAGGCAAGCACCCTTGATGCCTTCCAGTGTCTTGATTCATCCTTGGGAGTCATGACCGAACATCTCCAAAGCGAGTCTAGCCCAACTGGGGGGCAGAAGTGGGTGGGGGCGGCATCAACATCTTTTCAAGAGTTAACTGAAATCCTGGTGCCTCCACGGCCCCTTGAATGAAGCCAGAAGAATAAAAAACATCTCCACCTTCTCCATTCAAGAGAGATCACCTTTCACTCTGTCTTCACCATGGAAAACATACCATTAAACTTTCACTTTATTAATGAAATTTTCATCTCAGTTTGACCTCAGTTTTGTCCTTCAAAGGTTTCGACCAAGTTATAGCAATAGAACCAAACCAGTAAAAGGAGAGGGTGATTGATTTCAGGAACTGGAGTACGTGATCGTGGGCTCTGGCAGACAGGTCTAAAATCCACGGGGCAGGCCCTCTGGGAGCAGGACACTCGGGCAGGAGAGGAATCTGCAGGGCGCAGGTGCAGTTTTTTTTCCCTCGGGAAAGCCTTAGACACACTTCTGTGGCCATGGAACCGACTGGGTGAGTCCCACCCAGATTATAGAGAATAATTTCCTTTACTTAGTCAATGGACTGTGGCTGTGAGATCAACGTTGCATCCACAAATGGCCCCACAGCAAGCCCCACAAATGGCCCCTGGACTCGTGTTTAATTGGGTCTCTGTCCTACAGTCACACCACGACCACGCCATGCTCCCTGGGGCTGAGCGCAGATCACTGGCATTATTATTTCCTAGATGGAGAAGCTGAGACACACGCAGAGTGAGGAACCAGTGTGTTCATCCAAGGTCACTCCAACACGGAACTTGGGGTGCACTGAGGAATTGCAAGCCCAGGCCTCAGACCAAGTGGGCAGAGGACCCAGAACTCATCCAATGGTCCTCATGTCAAGGTCAGGCATGGTCACCAAATGTCCCTCGAGGTCATGCCCAGCTCTGGTGTCCACTGTCTCTCCTCCCTCCCAGCTCCAACCTGGTCTGTCACCTGCTTAACCCTCAGTGGCCCCACCGCAGCTACAGGAGGAAGCGTGAGCTCCTTTGCACGAGGCAGGTGGCCATTCGTGGCTTGGCTTGGTCTGTCTTTCCAGGCCCCTGAGCCACTGTCGTTGTCCCTTTGACATGAGCAGTGCCACCCAGAGCATGTAGCGGCCCCTTCACACCCAGGTCTGCCATGTCTCAGGGCCTTTGCACACGCCGCTGGTGTTCCCTGAATCCCTCTGGCTTTGGCTCCCTAACCCACCCTAAGTGCCACTGCTCCCAGCCCCCTCTGGACTCTCCACCCTCCAATCTTTCATTCCAACTTAGTCTCCACTTGGGGTAGATTAGGTGCCCCTCCTGCATGTCCTTCTGGCACTTCTGCATCCCCCCATTTGTTCCTTTTTTTTTAAGATTTATTTATGCATACAAGCTGGGGTACAGGCCAGAGGCGTGGGGCGGCAAGAAGGCTCACCAGAAACAGAGTGGGGAGCAGAACAGGCAGATGGATGGAAACACACTACTGAGGGGAGCAGCGGGCGAGGCAGGAGAGGTCTGCCGCACCATGTGGGAATCTCCCCGGCTGGGCATAGAACTCGCGTCGCTTCTGCCGACAGCTCCACAGCACTGCGCTTAACCGCTGCGCCACCAGGGAGGCCCCATTTGTTCAGTTTTATCAGAGAGTGATCATCAGGTTTTCATTGTCAGTAGGTTCAGATACTGAGAGGCCCTGTGTTTCATGTGGAAAGAAAGAGTTTCAAAAGGCCTAAATTAGCAAACTGTAAGCCCCAGGCTGAATTTGGCCCACTGGGTATTTCTGCAAACAAAGCTTTCTTGGCACACAGCTGTGCCCATTTGGTCAAGCGCTGTCCACGGCTGCTCCCAGGCTGTAGTGGCAAAGCAGAGCAGCTGTCCAGGCGACCGGCGAAGCCCTAAGTACCCAGTTGCTCCTTTACAGCAAAGTCTGCTGGTCATCGCTAGAGACTCAGCGCAAGAAGGTACCTTTCTCCAGCCCCTCAGGAGCTCAGATCTGCTCTTCAGGTATGGAACCCCCCCCCAACATTTGTTAGGTGGACGCTGCCTCAGAGGGGCAGTTGCCTCTGGCAGAGACCCAAAGGCCGAGTCTCAGCCCAAGACATGCCTCAGTCCGTGCCGATGTGGTTTAAGTGCTGACTTGGTCTTTGTTGATTTGCGGCCCTCAAGGAAATTCTAGAGAGAAGCCACAGAATCTCAGGCTCTTTCTCGAGGACTTTGAGATACATGAACTATGAAGAGAACACAGGGCCATCGTGACACTCGAGACCCTGGCGAGGGGAAGTCTGGGACTCACTGCTCAAGGAAAAGATCACCTACAGCTCTTTAGATGCCCGAGTCTCGGGAGCAGGGGCCCCAGAGCTGAAGCTGGCTGTGTCTTTATGCCAGAGTATTCGGCTCCAGAAGTGACCACAGGTCCATGGCCACCGTAGCCAAGGTCCAAACAGACATCAAGATGTCCTCTCCCCGCGGGAAGGCACTCTGCTCCCACGTCAGCAGACACCTCTAGTGACTTCAAGTCAGAACAAGAGCCCAAGGGGAACCCTTCATTGGGCTGCCACATCATTGTGGCCACCTGCCCACTCTCCCATGTCCAGCTGCAAGGCAGAGCCCTGGGCACTGTGGGCAGATCTTAGGTGGAGTGTCCAACCCCACCCCCACCCAAGGGCTGAGAGGTTCAGTAACACCCCTGCAGAGACTCGGTCAGCGTTCAGACCAGCTGCCCTTTCTAGGCGGCCACTGGCCTGGGGTATTTATGTTCTGTGAGGGAGATTCCATTCATCTCGACTATCCATTCCCCGGGGGGTGGACCTACCCACTCTTCCAGGCAACCCAGGAGAATTTCCCCAAGATTTCAAATTATCTGCAGGGCCATGTGGCCATTTTTCACATTGATGCCATCTGCTCTGACGTCCCCCATAAGGGAATCTGGAATAATTACACACTGCTCAAGAAAAGGAAAAGATACTCCCACCCGAGGAAAGCTAGACTCTGCACTTGTTTTTCCGAGACACTCATAGCAGAGGTGCTGCAGGGACCAGAGAGATTTCTCATCCCGGGATGCAAAACGATGACAGTTTTCAGCATGACTGGAATTGTGCTGCCGAAACGACTGCTCTGCTGTTCAGAAACTTCAGCTCCTTGGCTGAGCTCTACCCTTGCTGCAGCAATTTTATTATTGCTATTATTGGATTTTTTCTTTTTTTTTTCCAGAAAATTTCTCTATGTTTTCAACAGTTGTCATGGAGAGTTGGCACCACAGAGGCTTCCTGGAGAAAAATTACTTCAAAGGCTCATGTCCTCAGATAAACAGACACACACACCAAAAAAAAAGACTTTGCAGGAGAAAAAGAAAGGAACTTTGAAGACAAAAATATTGTGATATAATCTATAAATTCACTTCTCTCCTTGGCACCCATTTGGACCCTCACCATCTGCCATCACCTACAAATTATTGGCTTTTATGACAATGTTATGATGATACATGGCAGCAAATACAAAACTTTCACAAATTAACAACATAATGAACATAACTGATAAATGACTGAAAAGCAGCTTCAAATAAAAGCTCGAGTGAGGGATGGGAGGCAGTCCGTCAGCTCAGAGGTGCAGGCTGGCTACAGTGACGAGAGCGATTTCACAACTTGTAAGCAGTTCTGAAGAAGATGATGACTGGATAAACCATCAAGTCATTCAACAAGTAGGCACAAGCCCTGCCATGTGGGGTGTAAAGACAAGGCAGCCTGCATTTCCACAAATACATACATGTGAGACCTCACACACCCAGGTCTCCCAGCTGTGAGGACCGGAGAGATACACACGTAGGTAGGCAGGCAGGGAGGTAGGTAGGCAGGGAGGTAGACAGACAGATGAGAGATCATACATACATACATAGAGTAGATAGATAAACAGAAGATAGACAGGTAGACAGATAGATGAAAGATAGACTTAGAGATGATACATGGATACATGGAAGATAGATAATGATAGATGGGTGGATGGATGGATGGATGGATGGACGGACGGACAGATATAGAGAGATGATAGGTGGATACATGGAAGATAAATAGACAGGTAGACAGATAGATGACAGACATAGAGATGATAGATGGATACATGGAAGATAGATAGATGGATAGATGATAGATAATGATAGATAGATAGATAGATAGATAGATAGATAGATAGATAGATAGATAGATAGACAGACAGACAGATGAGAGATGATAGACAGACAGACGTAGAGATCTACAGATATTCGGAGTCTGGTGGGAACCTCAGGCACAAAGGAACGAGTAAGCAGAACAGCAGGTGCTCCAAGACTCTGCCACCTCGTGACCGAACACTAGCGGGGAATCTGCGACAGAACCTCCACAGCCACAGAAGCCATGTGCTCATTCTCCAACACGATGGACTTTCAGAAATGTCGTCGGGCCTCCCTGGTGGCGCAGTGGTTGAGCGCTGCGCTGTGGTGCTCTCGACAGCGCACGATGCGAGTTCGACGCCCAGCCGGGGAGATTCCCACATGGCGCGGCAGACCTCTCCTGCCTCGCCCGCTGCTCCCCCCAGCAGTGTATTTCTGATCTGCCTGTTCTGCTCCCCACTCTGTCTCTGGTGAACCCTCTCACCACCCCCCACGCCTCTGGCCTGTACCCCAGCTTGTATATATAAATAAATAAATCTTTAAAAAAAAATGTCGTCAATGCAAGACAGAGATTAGACTAGAAAAATCAGGCGAAGGTCTCCGTGACGTCCGCGGCCTCCCCAGCCCTTCCAGCGCTGTGGGAACTGCCTGAAGCGCCTTCCCTCCTGCCGCCAGCCGCCAGGCCTCTCCAGACGCAAGAGCCACCGGCAGCCGGCGCGCCCCTGGGTCCTCGCCATCTTCCCTTCGCTGCCCACCTCAGCCCTGACTGTTCATGCGTGTCCACAGTCTCGTTTTAAACTTTGCTTTCACTTCCCCCTTGCTTCTGTTTATTTTTTCTTAAAGCGCTATATTTTTATTGAGGGAACGCCGGCTTCCAACACTGATGCAGGGGAACAGCGCAGCCTCTTGCGAAGTGCTCAAATGCAACCGCGCACCCAAAGCCGCCCCCCCCCAGTCGCTCTCCATTGGGTCCCGCCCCGTGATGCCCCCCATTTTACCACCCCCCTCTGACAGCCTCAGTTCTGCGGTCAAATTTCTAGAATTTGTTTTGGTCTAGTTTCATCTGCTCCTTTGTTCCATTTCCTAAAAACACAAGCAAGCTCGCGACCTTGTGGGGTCCGCGCAGCCGCGTGGACCCCCGCGCCCCGCAGTGTCCGCGCAGCCGCCCGCGTAGCTGCCGCGCCGCGAGCGCTCCCCTCCCTTCTGCCTCTTAAACGTTGCTCCTTTTGCAGATTCTCCTTCAGAAATTTAGAACATACACTTAAGTCTGCAATTTTTTTCTCTTCATTAAATTCCAAGTTCTCCTGGAAAACCATGGGCGAGAAACCAGGAGAAGAAATGAATATTGAAAAGGAAGTAAAACAAGAAAAAGCCACTATCTCAGCAGCCGGAGAGAGCCAGGGAAACTGACCTCACGCCAGCTGACAAGGCCTTAATCAGCCGCGTGACGCAATTCTGGAAGTCACACACGCCCCGCAAAGCCAAGAAACGGCCTCTGGCTCCCCAACACCGCGGGGAGGGGTTTGGTTGCATCGCTGCCTTGAGCCCCAGCACCCTCGGGAGCTCCCAGGGCCCCGCCTGCCCCACGCCCCGTGCTCACCTGGACAAGGGCGGCAGCTCTCTCTGGCTCCTCCCGGCCTCGCTCTGGAAACCTCGCGAACCTCCACCCTGCGCTGGCCCCCACTAGCGCCCCATCCCCTCTGTGCTCAGCCTACAAAGGAGACCTCGGCTGGAGGGGCCCCTGCAGCAGCTTGGCCAGCTTCCACCAGGAGGGGGGAGTCCAGGGGTGCCCCCTCCTTGCCCAGCATGGAGGCTCCTGGGGTGCTGCAGCAAAGGACCACAAGCACAGGGCTTAAGACCACCCAAAACGTGGCGTCGCTCCACCCCGGAGGTCCGAGACCTGACCTGGGCAGCTCTGGGTGAACGTGGAGGTCTCCGCAAGGTGGGGGGGGATGTCTGTCCCCCTCATTGTCCATCCTCTGGCCGCTGCCTGCCGGAGGGGGGGGTTCCCCATCACAAGGCCAACCACACAGAGCCCTGTCAGCAGGAGCTGCGGCTGCAGAGGACCCATATCGGGGGGGGGGCAGGTGTTTTCACACAGCTCAGCAGCTTCCATTTGGGCAGAGGGTGGAGTGAGGCCCTTGGTATCTAACGTGGAGACTGAGAGCTGTCCTTCCCGGGGACAGAGGACAAGGCGGGGAGGAGGGAGGGGTGGCGAGAATAAGCCATGTAATATTCACTTACCCGTTTGTTATGTAAATATCCGCTTCAGTATATAAATACCCCTTTCATGAATAGTAATGGCCGCCCAATCACCCGGGGTGCGGGGGCTAGTGGGGTGGGAGCAGCCGGCAGAAGAGCTGACCTCTGTGACCCAGAGTCCGGGTCTTCTGGCCGCATCCGGGAGGCTGGCCCGGCTGGCTAAGTTACAGGTAGGGCAAAATCTAGGACCCTTTAAGTCTCTGCCTTGAAACCTTTATATGGGAATTTTAAATTTGGCCTCTGGAGCCTGACAAAGGTTGAAAGCAACTTTATGGGCAAGGTAGTATTTTCAAAAGCCTTCTTCTCACTGAGTCCCAAGGATTCGACTGGTCCTTTTCCCTCTCCTGGGACAGGCCAGCCAGGTGACAGTTGTACCTGTGTCCCCAGAACCCCACTGCCCAGGCACATCCAGGGCCAGCACCCCTCTCTTCACACGGGGGACGTGGGGCGATTCCGGCTGGTGGGATGTGGGCAGAAGGAACACACGTCACTTCCTGGTCTTCCCATAACGCTCCTCTGGACTCTTCTCCGCATCCTCTGGCCAGTGGAAAGGCCTAGAAGGTCCTCGAATGACATGACCAGTATGCTGCAGAGCACATTTCTCCCCACTAAGTCCCCACCACCAGGACTAAAATGAGAAAGCAGAGTCTGCTGTTCCAAGCCACTCAGATATCTGGGGGCTCGTCACAGAGTGCAGGCCAGGTGACCAACTCAGTCTCTGTGGACAGACATGCCAGGACATGGTCACCACCTACTAGCTCATTAACCACCCCCCAAACCTTGCAGGCTCCACTACTACCGAAAAATGTCCCAGAGGTATGTATTATAATCGCTGCTATTTTTAGCAAGTTGCGTAAGTCCTGATGTTATGTAAATCATACATGACCACTCTTGCTTGTGGAAAAATACCCTCAAGGACTCTTGACTCAGAAGAGACTCAGATTATCAACAACAAGAATCACCACTGCTAACTCCCCTCCTCGTGGAGACAGAACCCCGACTCCAGGCCTGCATTTGGGGCTCTAAGGCATTTGGGGCAAAGGGCATTTCCTGGCAATTTCTTTATTGCCCAACAACCCCCAGAAGGACAATTTTGAGCTGCTTTGGCCCCTTGGTCAAAATTCTCTGAACCAAGACATCCCTTTTGAGTAGGAAGGAGACTGCCCAGATCTTCTGCTTTCTCCTTTCCGGGCCCACAACTATCCAGGAAGCATTTCCGTCTTTTTTTTTTTTTTTTGTTAAAGATTTATTTACTTATGCATACAAGTTGGGGTACAGGCCAGAGGTGTGGGGCGGCGAGAGGGTTCACCAGAGACAGAGTGGGGAGCAGAACAGACAGACCAATGGAAATACACTGCTGAGGGGAGCAGCGGGCGAGGCAGGAGAGGTCTGCCGCACCATGTGGGAATCTCCCTGGTCGGGCATTGAACTCGCGTCGCCACTGCCATCAGCTCCACAGCGCAATGCTTAACCGCTGCGCCACCAGGGAGGTCCCCCAGGAAGCATTTCTAAAGGGCTCGCAAAGTCGCGGTGCAAACCACAGGGAAGGTCGCTGGGCGCTCGGGAGCTGCTAGGTGGGACGGGGACGCCTGGGTCTGCCCACCTGTCTGCACCAGGACTGCACTCAGGCGCCTCCCCACGGCCCCTCGATGCTTCCAGGAGGCCAGGGGTGGGAGGCTGCTCCCTTGTTCAGGAGAAGAAGCTGAGGCCAGGAAAGCCCAGGGGCAGGGACCCGCCCCAGGCCACGCTGTGGGTCAGGGGTCGAGCCCAGCCCTGTAGGCAGGGCCCCCACCCGACCCCCCATCGCTGCACAAAAAGGGAAACCCAATCCAGTTCATGCAAGTTACATCCGGTCGGTGATAGGAAATACCCAACATCTGAGAACCCGACAAATCCAAGTGACAAAATCCAACCTACAGCAATGTCAGCCATCTGGGTGTTTCATACACACAGGCGTGAACCACCTCCCATCCCCACCCCTTGAATTTTCTAGAAATCTTCCTTTTGGGTAGCTCAGGGCTACAGCCTCTCTTGTCGGGGAACCACGGAGCTGAGTCACGGTGGGGGGGGCTGTCTCCTGGGAAGAGGTGGCCCCGGGGACGGCCTGTGCTGGAGCTGCTGGCCTGTGCCCAGCGGGCCACGCCGTCACGCCCGTTCCGGCCTGCAGCCTGCAGGAGGGCGCGGGGGCATGTCCAGGCCAGCACCTGTGCTCCATAGGCACCGGGCTCCTCACTGGCCCCACCCCTCAGCTCCTGCAGAGCAGAGCAGACCAGAGCCCGCCAGCCCAGCAGGGTGCCAGGGCACAGGCAGGGCCAAGGGGTCCGACACCAACAGCTGCAGGGGGCGAGGAGGGGGCGGGGGTCGCCGCCCTCTAGGAAGCTCAGGGGGCACCCCTCCAACGCAGCCTTGCCCCCGACACTCACCCTGTGCCCGCGCCGATTCCACACCCGTCCAGCCTGAGCCTGCATCCTCCCTGCGCCGAGGTTGGCAGCGTGCCCGCAGCTAAACTGACGGGCATCTGGCTCCGACTGGCTGAAATCAGTGGCTTGCAGAGTGCCCAGACTGGAGGGAGACCCGAGTCACAGCTGCAGCCGCCAAGGCACCTGGGTGCCGAGTGTAGCGTGCAGAGTGTACGGTGCCCTGTGGAGGGGCGGGGCCTGGCCTGGAGGCCCCCTCGCCGTGATGTGGCAGGGAGCCGAGGCACTGGACGAGGGCAGGGGGCCACCAGTGCGGCCACAGCATCGCCTTGCTGATGGCTGGGGACAGGGAGGAGGCTGGGGAATGAGCCAGTGGCCAGCGGCATTGACAGCGCAATGGGTTGGGGAGGGAGGGCCTGGTTAGAGTCTGTCCCCCGGCCAGGCCCTGCCAGCTGATGATCCCAAACACTCATGATGTGTTTTACCTGTAAGAAGTTACACAGTACCATCCAGAAGGCCCAGAAATAATAACCAACCCAGCAGCACCGAGCGTCCCCAGTGGGGCATTGGGGTCTCGAAGCACCATTTCCTACAGAAGAAGAACCAGGGTTGCTTGAAGATATCACTGATCCCAGACTTGAGAAGGAATTACGTAAGGCGAATCTAAGGCACTGTCATCCAGAAAACAAGGAAGCTACCAAAAATTACTAGGCACACATCAACCAAAAAATCAGCAGTCATGGTGAAGAAAGTCTTCCTCAGCAAACATGGTACAATTTGAGCATCGATAAGAATAACTGCAATTAAATCCACATATTTATAATGATATTGAAATTGAAGACAGTGTTGAACACATCGCTGCTTTGAAAATTGATCTAGAAAAAGGATCAGGCGTGTATTATGCGTTGCAACACAAATCATATGAACTGAGGGTGGTGGAGAGCGAGTGGGGAGACAAGGGGCGCAGAGGATCGAACTGGACATTTGGCAGCAAACTTAATGTCTACACACACACGCTGATCTCAGTGACGTGGGCCACTTAATATCATAATGCAATGTTACATCAATTAAAAAAAATAAAATTCAAGAATCCACCCTGAAAATGACAGTACTGCAGGGGAGGGGGGAATGGAGGCGTGCTAAGGAAACTTGCCACGAAAGAAAGTTTTCCAGGCAGAAGGAAAATTATCCCCATTAGAAAGTTCTCGCTGTAGAGAGGACTCCAAAACACAAGAATCACAACTGTGTAGAAAAGCTAAATAAATATTAACTGTATAAAATAATAAAACAAAGAATTGATAGGGAAGGATTCCAGTTCATAAACACAGAATGATCTGATGTCACCATCTTGAAATTCCTAATGAATAAATGGATATAGAAGATGATAATCGGGGCCTCCCTGGTGGCACAAGGGGTTAAGTCGCAGCCCTATGAAGCTGTCCGCAGCCAGTGCAGCACGAGTTCGATCCCCGCTAGGGAGCTTCCCACATGGCGCAGCAGACCTCTCCTGTCTCCCCGCTGCTCCCCTCAGCAGTGTACTTCAGTGGATCTGCCTGTTGTGCTCCCCACTCTGTCTCTGGGGAACCCTCTCACTACCCCACACCTCTGGTCTATACCCCAGCTCTTGTATGCATAAATAAATAAATTTTAAAATAAAGAAAATGATAATGTCCAGAAAAGAGAGAACCTATCTACTTAGAGAGTGAGATGTAGATTGACTCTATTAATGAAGTTAGATAATGTATGATTTAAATTACGTATACTTAATTAAATTAATGAACTATTGTACCTCTTGGTGGAAGTTCTAATTAAGTACATAATGTTCTCATCACACTCCCAGAAGTAGAACTTGAGTCTAATCGAACCTCTAAATCTCACTACTAAGGGAGAGGAGAGGAAGATACAGAGACACGTGTGAGAAAGGCATAATGCGACCAGCCACATCAGACTCTCGGAAAGTACAGAGCAAGCGCGTTGGTTTCTTGAATAAACAAATAAGAAGAAAACAAGAGACATGTGGGTCCATCTACATGACCTGACCTTCTTTGGATCCCAATTCAAACAGTCAAAAGTTAAAATTCACGAGACAATGAGACAACCGGGGAAATGTAAACACTGAGCATTTAGTGATATTAAAAAAAAATTATCATTGTTTTCCAATGAGCTAATGTTATTGTGGTTTTATGGGTATTATTTTTTATGTTCTCTGTCTTTCCGTAATCTTTCCGACACATGCTGAATTGTTTAGAGATAAAATTATATGATTCCTAGGAAGTGCTTCAAAATAATTTGGAGCAGGAGCGGAACGAAACTGACCATGTGTTAATGGCCCGGCTTCGGGCCCAAGGTCAGCTGCTCCAATTTGGTGGATGTTTTTCAGTGTCCCTTACAGAATGCTTTTTTCTTTTTGTCATCGCTTTAACATTTTTTTTCCTTACTGAGGTATCTTTGGTTTCCAACACTGTGTGTGATTTAGGGGAATAGGCTCCCAACTCCTCAGAAGTGACCACACCAGCCCTCCACACCAAGTGTTTGAATCATGCCTACAAAGAACTTTTAGTGACATGGAAAAAGGCTTGTGACACAATATTAAGTAGAAAAGGGAAGAGAAAAAATCAACACAGGAAGATCAAACGATGCAGATCAGCGTGTTGTATACGGGGGCGGGGGGGACCCTGGGCGGGCGGGTTGCCATGGTAAATTCATTCCTGATCTACACCCACATTTTCCAGCTTGCTATAATGGACATGGGTAAGCTGGATAATTAAGAAAAACCAATGTTTATTTGAATTTTTAAGAGTGGGTGAACCATGAGCCATTTGAAGCAATACTCTTGAGTCTGCAATGACGTGTTTGGGTAATCTTTTCTCAGAAAGGGCTGGTGCTGTCCTGTGCTGCATCTTAGCACTGATGATTCACGGCTGGGGTGAGGTGGCAGGCATGTCACTTGGTTTTTAGCGTGAGGTGCCAATCGTGGAATGAGCGATTTGTGCTTCCAGAATTCTACTCATATTCCCAAAAGAATTAGAAAGGTCCAATCATTTCCTATGTTTGACTGTGTGGACGTCCCCAAAGAAACAGAACCTAGAAGAGAGATTATTATGTAATTCTGGTTCTAGAAGTTTCTACGAAGGAACAATGCCTGGCAAATAGTTATTCTAGAAACTTCTAGAGCAGAGATGATTTGGGCATTTTACCCTTTGGGTTTGGGTGAAGACTGATCCAGAGGATTCTGCACACTCTTCCACTGTCTTTCTCCAGAAGTCGACTTCTGGTCCATGCAGCAGGCATGGAATGTTCTGGCAGCTCTGCCCTCAGAGACCCAGAGCCACACCACCTCCTACACGCAGGGAACTTGTTTTCCAGGGCAGGGTTCGTGTGAAGGGAATGTGCATGCCAGAGCCTTCCCAGGAAACTTTCTTCAGAATCACACGAGAAGCACGCTGATAGAGATCTGAGGGAGGTTTATGTTACCCGCCAGCCTAGAAAGTTCCAGAAGGCTTCGAAATGTCAGTATAGCTATCATTGTGCCTTTCCACTTCCAGGAGTCATTTATACCCTGGGAGGATCTAGCTGAATATTTTTCTCCATTATCTCTTGGATTTCTTCATGGTTCGGTTTTATTTTGTTTTTCCTCTATGCTGCCTGAGGACAATTTGACATTTCTGGTAAAATCTTAACTTGGGAGCTTCTTAGACTTCCTTCCTGGAGATTATCACCCCAACATCTCCGTGCTGATGTTCCCCAGGTCTGGCTTCATTCCTCCTCTCCAGGGCGCTCAGACGTCCCCTCCATCTACAGCCACCCATCTGGGTCCGGGAGCTCCATTTCGTCCCGGGGAACGGAGGGCTGGACGCATCTCACCGGCCTCGGCCCCCGCCGGCTGGCTTCCCGGGCCGGAGCGCGCGCACTTGCGCAGGAAGGGCTGCGCCATCCAACCCGCAGCTCAGCGCCCCAACGGGCCGCAGGGTCCCCGCCGGGCTTCCCGGATGCGCAAAGGCACAGCGCGGGGGGGCGGTGGCAACGCGCTGCACAGGTGCGGGCCCACGCCCAGGGCCGGCCCGGACCCGGGAAAGGCAGCGTCCATAGCGCTCCGGGAAAATGAAGCAGAGCAGAGGCCACCAGCTCTGGCTTGGCCCAGATGCGCTGAAGGAGCCGCTCCCCGTGCCCTCTGACCCGGGACACAAACGTGGCGCTTTTACAGACCGGCACCCTCCCGCGTCCAGCCTAGCGGCAGACAGGTCAGTTCACCGATTCTGAATGTCCCGGCCGCGTCCAGCCCTCGGGAGCCCGGATGTGAAGGGCAGGCGCGCACCCCGCTTTTCTCCTTGCTGTCTGCGAGCCCTCGCGGTTTTTTAATCGAGGTGAAATTCTCAGACCTCGCTATCCAAGATTGAGCCCAGCCAGGGGGCAGCTGGGTGAGGGGACAGCCCGGAGTCCCCAGGGGAAAGCGGGGGCAGCGCAGCAGGTGCAGGGCGAGGCGCCCGGAAGCTCTGTCCGCAGGGGACTCTGCCTCCGCGCCTCCGACTGCTGTGGGCCCGCGGCGCCTGATCCAATGCACGTGCTCGTTCCCCGGACTCTGCATTTTAGCAGTTCTCAGTTGATGCAGAGGCCGCTTCTCCGCAGGGACCACACTTTGAGTACCGAGGGTTACAGCTGCGCTGTCCAACACGGCAGCACCGGAGACCTCGGCTTCCTGATACCGTGCACGGTGCCAGGGGAACAAGATGCAAAGTCCAAAACGCCCTGGATTTTGATTTAGAATGAAATAGTCTAAAAATCTCAATAATTTTACATTGGATGTATGAGGTGATAATATTTTGGATGTACTGGGTGAAATAAGCTCTTATTAAAGTGAACTTCACGGGCCTCCCTGGTGGCGCAGCGGGTAAGCACTGAGCTGTGGAGCTGTCAGCGGTGGCATCGTGAGTTTGGCGCCCAGTGGGAGAGATTCCCCCATGGCGCGGCAGACCTCTCCTGCCTCACCCGCTGCTCCCCTCAGCAGTGTATTTCTGATCTGCCTGTGCTGCTCCCCGCTCTGTCTCTGGTGAACCCTCTCGCCGCCCCACGCCTCTGGCCTGTGCCCCAGCTTGTATGCATAGATAAATGAATCTTCCAAAATTAAATAAAATGAACTTCACCCTTGCTTCCGCCTTACTTTGCTGTGGGTGCAGGGAGGCTCAGAGGCCAGGGGAATGACACCCATTGTCCCTGCAGCAGGGGTCTCCCGACCCCCCTGGTCTTATGGCTTTCGTTCTTGGAAACATTCTCTTATTTTAATTCTTGGAAACTTTCTTAAAGGCCATTTTCTATCTGTCTCCTCTTCCTTGATAATCACACAATTACTCCACTATAATATTGTTAATCTTATTGACATACCGTGGCTGCATACTTCAAGATAGATAGAATTTTTTTCATGGACTGGGTATCATTTGGAGCCAAGACTGGTAGAACGAGGAATTTATCCAACTCCTCAGTATCACCGTGGTCGAGGCCATGTTTGCCTACCGTGTTTCCTTTGGATCTTGGGTTTACGCAGCGCTCCCAAATTATATTCATTTATTTACTTGCTTATTTTTACAGCCACATGGATGGACCTAGAAGAGATGATGCTGAGTAAAATCAGTCGGAGGGAAAAAGGTAAATACCAGGTGAGGTCGCCTCCATGTGGAACACAGAGACACCAAACAAAGGGTCAGAGATAATCCTGCAGCCTGGCTGCAGATCTGGGGCACCCAGCAGGGGAGCAGGGAGGGGGCCTCCCTGGTGGCGCAGGGGTTAAGTCTCAGCACTGTGAAGCTGTCGCAGCCACCGCAGCATGAGTTCGATCCCCGGCCAGGGAGCTTCCCACAGGGCGCAGCAGACCTCTCCTGTCTCCCGCTGCTCCCTCAGCAGTGGATTTCAGTGGACCCACCTGTTCTGCTCCCCACTCTGTCTCTGGGGAATCCTCTCACCCCCACACACCTCTGGCCTGCACCCCAGCTCTTATATGCATAAATAAATAAATCTTTGAAAAAACAAAAACAAGGGAGGGAAGAGCACAAGGGACGGTGGTGATGAACACGTGGTCTATATTGATGGGGGAACTTCGGGGACCGCACCTGAGGGGAGGCAGCAAACACTGTCCAAAAATTAACAGTGACGTAAAGAAAAAAGGACTTCATCTAAAAGTAAACTGGAAAAAGCCACACAAGTTATTAGCCTGCCAAAAGGTCTTGTCAACCCTTTTATCTCACAGGAAGAAGTGAGCTCATGGGAGCCATATATGTATCAGCCACTCATTGCTCCCCCACACCCCCACACACCCCCACCCCCTCTGCCCCCCGCCAAAGCCTCTATACTCTCATCACAGCGGCGGGGGCATAAATCCCACCAGGCGTCAGAGGCCCCTCCTTGCTCGAATGAGGCCACGGAGTCAGCCGGGGCCTGGCCTAGCCTCCAGCCGAGTCCGAGGGGTCCAGCCGAGCAGCACTGGCGGACCTGACCCCCGCCAGCTGGGCAGGTGCCTCGTCTGGGGGCAGGGCCTTCGCCGAGGTCATCGAGTCAAGATGAGGGGTTATGACTCTCCATGACCCTTGTCCTTCTGAAAAGCGAGATCTGAACACAGACCCGGCAGACACAGACCCGGCAGGGCGGACCGTGGGAGGAGACCAAGGGAGACAGTTCGGGATCGTGCTGCCCAGGCCGAGGCACGGCTGAGGCCGCCAGGACCTGGGGAGCGCCTGTGCAGGAGCAGGCCCTGCCGCTCCTGGGGCCCAGCCCTCTCCCTCCAGCGCTGTGAGGGCGTCCATGTCTGCCGCTCGCTCCCACCCACCCAGTCCGTGGCACCTGGCCGCAGCACCCCAGGGCTCTAACACCCCGGCCCTCTGGCACATCCCGTATGGGTGCCCGGGCACTGCTCACACCTGCAGACCCCCCCCCAGCATCTAAGAATGCAAATGGCATCAGGATGAACAAGCAAGAACGTGAGCCCCCAGTCTAGCTGGGGTTCAGATAACCCGCCAGTGCGGGGGCCGCTCGGGGTCTCCAGGCACAGCCCAGGCCGGGCCTTCAAGGACACCAGCTTGAACTGCCATCTGATTGCTGAGGGGGTAGGAGGCGGACTCAAACCCACCTCCCCAATTAAGAAAGGAATGAGGGTGCACAGGTTTTGGGCACCAGGATTGACAACAAAGGAGTTAACTTTTATTGGCTGAAAAGCAGGCTGGGGGCAGAGAGGTGGGCGAAGCTCGTTGGCCAGCGCTGGGCACTTCCACAGGGGGCGTGGAGGGGCTGCTCTCCCGATCACGGGGTTTGCATTTCTCTTGGTGGGTCCCTCGTGTCTGGGAACCCCGCCTCTGCGTTCTCAGTCTCCAGCTGGCCTCGGAGCTCAGGAGGTTGTCCACGCGCCTGTGCAGTGTCTGTTAGCACAAGCCCCGCAGAGAATGTTCGGTAAGGGGTTTTCCTTCTTTCTCCCTCCCTTTCAGGCTTGGAGCCCGAGGCTGGCTGAGCCCTCCAGCTCCGGTTTCAGTTCCTGTGTGTGTCTCGTGCAGTGTGAGGGGCACTTCTGAGACGCTCCTGACTGCCTCAGCTGCCCCTGACGCTTGCCTGGCAACCTCTGAAAGAGAGCATCTTAGGGATACGTGTGACCCCACAAAAGACAAGTGTCAGGGCCACCAGTGAGCTCACTGGCAGCAGATGGGCCACACTCCCATGCTGAAAAGCAGAGACTCCATTGCCCTGGTAGAAAACGCAATTCCGGAATCTTCTAAATAGGCACATCGTTCTGTTGCTGCCATCTTTACATAGAGGCTAAAATGCAGCCTGCTCAGTGCAGGCCCGGCCTGAGCACCCCTCTGAAGTGAGAACAATTCTGGAGGTTACTCAGAGCAGGAGGGCGGCGTGTGGGTGCGACCCCCGCTCTGAAGTGGGGGTTCTGTTTCAGGTTCTCTATGGCCGTATTAAAATTTGAGATGATGTTTGAGCAAGTGGCCTTCCGGGCTTCTGGTTTGGGGGAGCTGTTTTCTTTCTTTTTTTTTTTTTTTGAAATGTACTATATTTACTCTTTTCTAGCACGTATTTGAGCTTTTTTTTTTTGGCATTTTTAAATCAAATTTTGTTGACTTACCATTCGTTCCCATAACGATCTAATTTTGCAAATGCAGCTTCGCACGTCCACACATGCGGGTCCTGTTCTCACCTCCACCAGAGCTCCAGCGAGGAGACCTAGCAGGTCACCTCTCCGTCCCCTCCTCCCTTCCCCCGCTCCTTGCAAGGCCCCAGCAATCCCGCAGGCCGGCCTGAGGACAGGTGTACCGGGCAGGTAGGCAACTACCCCAGATGTCTTCAGCACCTCCAGCCGCGAGACCCCCGATCTGTAAAAGTAAACTGGAAGAAGCCATATGATTTATTAGCCTGCCAAAGGGTCCTGTTGGTCTGCCTCGCCCGGGCCTGAGCTCTGCCCCGACGCCTCCCTGCAGCCGCAGCTGGCCACCAGAGCCACCTGGCTCCCTCCGTGTCTCACTGGATCAGAGGCTCTTGCCGCTTCGCTTCTGCAGCAGCGCTGCGGTCTGGAACGTCTCCAGCTTGGCACCAACGCCACGGGGAGCCTGCTCTCTGGCTCCACGGGCTGTGGCTTTTCCGGGACAACTGGCGCTCACATATCCACCCACTCTTAGCCCGGGCGCAGGTTCTCCTAAGGCCCCTTGAGCCGGCAGTTTGGGGGCTCTCTGGTCTCCCTCCGGTAGCTGATCCCAAGCTGTGTGCGTGTGGAGTGGAGCCTCGCCAGCCCGCGGGTGCTGTTGCTCGCATCTGTCTCCAAAGAACCAGAGGACGAAACACAAATCCAGCGGCCGCAGAGCGACACCCCTTCCAGAAGCATGTCCCGGGCACAGAAGCCAAAGGCTCAGGGGAAATGCTGCCAGGTGGGTTTCCCACGCCACGTGTACACAGCCCCTCCAGAGAGGACAGCGGGGGTCTCAGGCGGCTGCTGTGGGGCTTCGGCCACCAGGATGCTGGGTCTCATCTCTGAAATAAGAGCTTCGATTGTGTAACGGCCCCAGCTGGATCTGCCACTCCAGTTTCAAAGTCACCACCTTGAATCACCCCCCAAGCAGAGCAGCTGCTGCTTCTGAGGTTCGTGACCTGCCGTGCGGATGGCAGGTGACACGCTGCACTGGCCCCGATGACTCACAGCGACAGGCATCTGGCTCTGGCCCACAGTTCTGCAGACTGCGCGGCTCTGCTTTAACGGGGTTCGGCCCGGCTCCACATGCCTGCCACCCTGAAGCCAGGCTAACCCGGCGGCGCGTCCCTGGAGACTGCCCGTAGCGCAGGGCACTGGCACAGGCCAGACCACCAGGACATGTGCAGCCTCCTGGTGCCCATTGCTCACCGCCCATCGGCCGGCATGAGGGGTGCGCTCATCTGACAGCCTCAGAGTGGGGACACCCCCCCCCAGGGAGCCGGGCAAGGGCCGTGAGGACAGGAGGAGAGTGGAACGAACACCTGCCACACCTGCGAGTTACATTGTCAGTGGTTACAGGTGAAGTCACAGCCCCCCAAAAACATATCCGAGACCAACACCGCCAGGCGCCCCAGCCTGACCTTATTGAGAGATGGGCTCTTCACAGAGCTGCTCCAGTGACAGTGAGGCCCTGGGCTGTCCCTAGGCCAACAGGGCCGCTGTCCTAGCAAGGGAATCTGGACACAGACGCGCAGAGAATTAGAAGAAAGACTCGGGGAAGAGGACACCCAGCAGCCTCGGAGGGAGGAGGGACAGATCACCTCCGGCCAGCCTGCCCGCCCTCGAGCTTGGACTCTGGCCTCGGCGCCCGAGACAATGGGCTTCCTTCCTTTAAACCAGCAGTGCCGGGGCTTTGTTTCAACAGCATTAGCGAACGGACACACCGTCTCTTGCCTGTGCCTCGTTTGGCTGGAGAGAAGTCCATCATTTTTTTATTAGATTCTCTTTTTTTATTATTGTTGCACCTAAAATTAACGTGAATTATTTATTTTTTTAATTGTGCTCAGTAATTTTTATATGTATTTTTTACATCATTACACCTAAAATTAATGTTAATTATTTTTTACAATTGTGCTCATCCAGTAATTTTTTTACGATTATTGCACCTAAAATTAATGTTTACTTTTTTAATTGTGCTCATTCTGTAATTTTTTAAATTTATGTATGTATTTTTTTTACCTTATTGCACATAAAATTAATGTTTTTTTTTAATTGTGTTCATTCAGTAATTTTTTAAATTTATATAGTATTTTTGTTTTGGTTTTATTTTTTTACATCGTTATTAGATTCTTAAAGAGAATCCCAGACCTACTAGACAAAGCACCTGGCACGGTCGTGTGGGTTCAGCCCTTAGGCTCAGCCAGCTGGCTCCAGGCTGGTCCCTTTTGACGACAGAACTGATTCCACCCAAGCCCCGCCTGGGTGTGGCCCTCACCTCTGCACACACACCCCACCCCCCCACCCGCGCCTGTCCCGAGAGGCACAAGCTCTGAGGCAGGATGGGCTGAGGCCCCCTCCCTTCCTGCAGGGTCAGCAGGTCTGTTCCTCTTGAGATTTTGCTTTGTCCTTGACAAGAAGGCAAGGCAAACTGGGGCACATCCAGCATCTCACCGTCAATGATGGAGGAGATACAACGCAAAATAAGATTAGAACTAGACCCACACCGGAAAGTGGGGGTAGAAGAAATCAACATAACCATGAGCACAATCCCTAAGTGCCAGCTTCTGAGTTACAAAGCACAGGTAGGCGCTAGACGGCAGTCTCTAGGGGCAAAGAGATGGAGATTGAGCCCATTGCAGAATCTCCGGTCTCTTTCCTAATTCTAGCTAGTCAGCAAACAGACAACCATCCTCAAGGATGAGCCCCTCCCAACGGAAAGAGGGCTCTATCAGTGCCATCCGGGCAAGAACGCGGGGCAGCCATTTCTCTGCCCACCTGTGCCTATGCAGGTGCTTTCCTTGACCAGCTCTGTCCCTCTGCAGGGCAGCGGCTGCCTGTCTGCCCGTGACCTGCACCACGCAGGCCTCTCTTAGCAAACCTGCCCCTCAGCGGGGCAGCTCTTTCTGCCCGCTTGTGTCTGCACAAGTGCCCTTTACTTCCTTGTCCTAATAGACCTGTTCTTTAAGTATAACTGAGTCTCTGTCTCGTGGAGAAACTCGCCGCGTGCCACCAAAGGGAGCTCTGGGGAGACTTTTCCCAAAGTGAACCCAAGGACCCCACTCCACTCTCAAATCCATCGACTATAAAACGACATCAGTCAGGGCCTCCCTGGTGGCAGCGGTTGAGCGCTGCGCTGTGGAGCTGTCGGCAGCGGCGACGCGAGTTCGACGCCCGGCGGGGGAGAGTCCCACATGGTGCGGCAGACCTCTCCTGCCTCGCCCGCTGCTCCCCTCAGCAGTGTGTTTCTGATCTGCCTATTCTGCTCCCCACTCTGTCTCTAGTGAACCCTCTCGCCGCCCCACGCCTCTGGCCTGTACCCCAGCTTGTATGCATAAATAAATAACTCTTTGAAAAAACAAAAACCGACATCAGTCAACACTCGCCAACCTACGTCTTTTCCAGGGTCCCAGCTTATTGGCCAGAAGTCCCTTCAGCTAACACCAACTACCAAATAAACACTTTGAAACACCCATGTTCACAGGGCTGTTTAAGAACCTTGTATGTTTGGGGCTTCCCTGGTGGCGAGGGATTAAGTCTCAGCACTGTGAGGCTATCCACAACCGCTGCCCCGGCCAGGGAGCTTCACAGGGCGCAGCAGACCCCTCCTGTCTCCCCGCTGCTCCCCTCAACAGTGAATTTCACTCCATCTGCCTGTTCTGCTCCCCACTCTGTCTCTGGAGAATTCTCTCACCACCCCCCACACCTCTGCTACACCCCAGTTCTATGCATAAATAAATAAATCTTTAAAAAAAAACTTTTATGGCTTCACAGTGTTAGCAAGAATTTGGTTTCTGATGATTAAATATATAGGAAAACATATGTAACCCAAATTTAGTATGGAAATTTTTCATATGTTATTCTGGAATCTAAAAGAAATGAATTTTGTCAACTAACAATACCGCAATAAAAATTACAATTTTTTTGAAAAGAAGATTTAAAAAGAAGATGTGGTGAATTGATTTTCACCACCATGTACTGTTGCCCAGGCTGTGCACTGAACAACCTCAAGGCCTCCCCACACACATAGTCATGAGGTTATGGCGCCTGCAAACAGCACAGGGCAGCAAGCATGCTCTCAGCAAAGCACCCCTCCCTGGCCCGAGAGCTCGTCTTCGCGCTAACTGCCACGTTCCCTCTGACCACAGGTCTCAGCCCCTCCTATTCCCAGTGCCATCACCTGCCTGTCCTTCCAGAACCCGCAACCGGACCTTTTGGTTAACGCATCTCCATCCCATTCTCTGCCTTCCCTGCCCACCTGCCACCTCCAAGAAATGTGTGTGCCCCAGCGTGGACACAACATGGAAACGAGTCCTCCACCTAAGCCGCTGCTGCCTGAGCAGGACTCTTGGGCACCGCGGCGGCTGGAGCACAGGGAGTTTATCAGCAGTGGGTGGGACCCCCGTGGTGGAGAAATTCCCAGAGGGACCACAGGACTCGGCCTGCCCACGCAGTAGAAACAGACGTCTGTCACGTTGTGTTGAAGGAACTTAGGGCCACCGCGGACACACAGCCACGTGGAAGGCTGAGAGCTGCAGACCCCTCTGGGGAGCAGGGGACTGTTAGGCGTCCCCGTCATTCTTCCAAACTAAGGTGAAACTCACCTAACGTGAGACAAGCCATTTGAAAGCTCGCCGTGCAGGAGCATCGGCACACTCACCTGTGGGGTGGCGCCACCGCCAAGACATGTTCATCACCCCAAACTGAGACCCAGGACCCATGAAGCAGTCTCCTAGTCCCCTGGACCCCAGCTCCTGCAACCACCACACAAGGAGAGCTGTCTCTTTCGACTGGCCTCTTCCAGACTTTTCCATCAACGGAATCATACCATCGGTGGCCTTTGGTATCTGACTTCCTTGACTTGACTTCGTGTTTTTGAGGTTCCCCCATGTTGTAGTTTATGTCGGTACTTCATTCTTTTTTATGGCTGAAGAATACTCCATTTATGGATAAACGACATTGTGTTTATCCCTGCACCCTCTGATGGGCATTGGGGCTGTTCCAGCTCTTGGCTTATGGCTGATAATCATGGCTAATGCTGCTCTGAGTGTTCCTGAGCACTTGCTTTCAGTTCTCCGGGGTGCAGACCTAAGCGTGGGAGTGCTCAGCTAACCTCAGCACGTCATAGTCCAGGGTGTCCTCTGTCTTCTCTGCCCCTATTTGCAGCATTTCCTGAATCTTTTGACTATACAGGTCAAGGGTCAACAAACCTTTCCTATAAAGGACCAGATAAGTAAATATTTTCGTTTTTGTGGGCCCTGTGACCTCTGTTGCAACCACCCAGCTCTGCCTTTTAGCATGAAACAACCCTGGACAACATGTCTGAGTTTATAGTGCTCCAATAAAACCACAAAACTGACACAGGCCAGATCTGGCCCCAGGGCTGGGGTTCGCCAGCCCCAGCTCAAGGACACACATGGAAGGATGCGGCCTCTTCCTGAGCGCCCGGTCCTCCTCCTCCAGCCAGGACAGGGCAGGGGGTGGTGAGACGGAGCGCGGAGCAGGACAGGATACGTTAGGATGAGGTAGGACTGGGGGAACAATGAGTAGGGTAGGGCACAGTAAGGTAGAGGTGAGGAGGGGAGGGCAAGGCAGAGCTGGGCAGGGTACAGTGAGGTAGGGCAAGGTGGAGTTGGGCAAGGTAAGGCAGGGTTGGGTAGGGCCGGCTAAGGTAGGGTAAGTACGGTAGATAGGGTAGGGTCGGCTAAGGTAGGGTAAATACGGTAGATAGGGTAGGGTCGGCTAAGGTAGGGTAAATACGGTAGATAGGGTAGGGTCGGCTAAGGTAGGGTAGAGAAGGGCCAGTGAGGTTGAGTTGGGGAGGGAAGGAGAGGAGGAGGAGTAGGGAAGGACAGATCTGAATGCAGGTTCTGTGCACACATGGACACAGCCCACTTACACTCTTTTTATTTTTTAAAGATTTATTTATGCATACAAGAGCTGGAGTGCAGGCCAGAGGTCCGGGAGGTGAGAGGACTCCCCAGAGACAGAGTGGGGAGCAGAACAGGTGGATCTACTGAAGCACACTGCTGAGGGGAGCAGCGGGGAGACAGGAGAGGTCTGCCGCGCCCTGTGGGAATCTCCCTGGCCGGGGATCGAACTCATGCTGCAGTGGCTCTGGACAGCCTCATAGTGCCGCGCCTAACCCGCTGCACCACCTGGGAGGCCCCCACTTACACTCTTCCTACCACAGAGTGGGCCGAGCAGGAAAGAATGGGGTGGCATCTCCAAACTCCTGACTGTGAAACAGGAAATCCTGGGGGGTGCTGCAGGTCGAGCTTTGGGAAAATTGGGTCCCCCTCTCTCTGGGGGTTTTGGAGATGAAAGACGAGTGAACACGTGACTAATTGCTCAGTGTCTGTTGCATCACTCGCCCCTTCTGCCATTTATCAGAAGAGGAAAGGTCACCCAAGCTCCCAACAAGCACTTATTTATGCCACATTTGGGTATTCAAAGTGACGCCCTCCAGGAGGCTCACCTGGGCAGTGTGGCCTGAATGCTTCCCGTAACGGGGAGCTCAGCACCTGCAGGGGCATGCACTCTGTGGCTGAACACCCCTCACCAGAGTGATTAGATGCCCCCTCCTCCTGGCCGACTCTCAGACAGTTCGAGAACAGTCCAGGAAAGGAGCACACCGCAGGTAAGGGAAGGAATGCTGCTCACAGCTTTTATGGTTCCTGGTGTTTTTGAAACACAAACAAGCTCAGCCTCATGTCCTGTGACTTCCCGAGCGGTTTCCTAACGCGGGCAAGGTTGACAGCCGAGCCCCCGGGCACGGTTTCCCTCGAGAACATGTCAGAGCTCCTGCTTAGACTGTTCTCCAAAAAAGGCAAATGAGAGCTGGAACAGCAGAGATGAAACGCAGGGCCTGGGGCTGGACAGGCCTGGGCGTGAGGGCTGCCCTTTTGCCTACTTACTGGAGGAGGCGGGTCCGCACCTCTAACGCCGGGTAATGGCAGGAGCCCCAGCGAGGCCACAGCAGCAGACACAGGCTAAGACTGAGTCAAATCAAGGGGCTCTCCCACCTGCTGAGATGCAGTGGAGGTGGGGAGGCCCCAGGCCTGTGACCTGGCGACAAAGTGTGGGTGAAGGAAGAAAATCACAGGTTGCAGACATTTTGTCTTTGCCACAGTGTGACAAACACTGAACTATTGGTTTCTGGCGTGGATAATCACAGATTTTTTTATTTGAAAACAACCTGAAAGGCATCCCACTAATGGCCATTCATTTCTATAGGATGCAAAATATCTCTCTTTGTAGTAAATGGACTAATGAGAAAGAGTGCTAAAACAGGAGCAAAGCGTAAAGCTAGACTGCTACCTTCAAAGGTTTCATTCCCAGGCAAAGTAAACAAAATAAGGACAATAAAAACACGAAGGTGGCATACAGGTCTTTATATCCTGGTTATGATTAGAAGGTTAGTGAAAGGTGTTTGTTTTACTGACTTTTTTTTTTGTCATTTCAATAAAAATTATTTTGTTTGGGCCTCCCTGGTGGCCCAGGGGTTAAGTCTCAGCACTATCAAGCTATTGCAGCCACTACAGCATGAGCTCGACCCCCAGCCAGGGAGCTTCCCACATGGTGCTTCCCCACAGGAGGGGAGCTTCCCCTCCTGTCTCCCTGCTGCTCCCCTCAGCAGTGGATTTCAGTGGATCCGCCTGTTCTGCTCGCCACTCTGTCTCTGGGGAATCCTCTCAGCCCCCCCAACACACCTCTGGCCTGCACCCTAGCTCTTGTATGCATAAATAAACCTTAAAAAAATTATTTGGGGACCTCCCTGGTGGCACAACAGGTTAAACGCAACACTGTGGAGCTGTCGGCAGCTGCGTAGCAGGTTCAATGCCCGGCCGGGAAGCTTCCCACATGGCGCAGCAGACCTCTCCTGTCTCCCCGCTGCTCCCCTCAGCAGTGTATTTCTGATCTGCCTGTTCTGCTCCCCGCTCTGTCTCTGGTGAACCCTCTCGCCACCCCCCACCTCTGGCCTGCACCCCAGCTTGTATGCATAAATAAATAAATATTCCAAAAAGTTCTTTTGTTAGAGAATAAAAAAAAAGAAGAAGAAGAAGAAGAAAGAGGAAACGGAGGCAGCCGCAGGGCCAGAAGAGGCACCTGACAGAGGAAGCCCGGGGCAGGCGCGCCCCACCGCCCCTGCAGGGGCCTCCCAGGAAGGCGGCGCCTCCTCTCCGCTCCCGCGCGGCCCGGCCCCTGCAAGTGATGAAATCCGTGTGGATGGTCAGGCCTGCAACGGGCAAAGGAAGCGGGACGCGGACGCGCAGTGCAGGCGGGCGCGTGGCCTGGGGCGGCGGCGCCTGAGTCAGGGCCACACGGCCGCGGCCTCGTTACCCAGACCAGAGCCCAACACGAGCGCGCGGGGCTGAGCGCCGCTTGGCTAAACCCCCCAAACACAAACGCACACACGCATTTCGCTAGACTTTTTCCCAGTTGGGAAGAGTTAGCAGCCCCGCCTGACGGAGCCCGGGCACCGCCCCGGAGCATCCTCGGGCCACGGAGGGTGGATGGAGCCGGCGCACAGCGCCCTGCCCGCGGAGCACGGCGGGTTCATTTATCCCTGAAGAGACCTGCGCCTGAGGTGACCCCAAAAGCCGCCTTTCAATTCCACCATCAGCTGGAAAACGCGGAGGCGGCACCGAGAGCAGCCACGAGACCCCCCCAGCCCCACAGCCCCCCCAATCACACGCAAACCTGTGCCCCAGAAAGCGGGGTGTTCAGGAGGCCGCAGCGCCCGCTCAGGGAGGAGAGACCGATGGGGCCGGAGCCAGCGCTCAGCGCCAGCCAGCAGCCCCGGAGGCTCAGGCTGCTCCAGCCCCGACGGTCAGCCCTGGGCAGACCCCGGTTTTGTGCTGGCGAAGAGAGCCCCGAACACTGCGGTTCTTTTTTTTTTTTTTTTTTTTTTTTACATACAGCTGGGGTACAGGCTAGAGGTGTGGAATGGCGAGAGGGTTCACCAGAGACAGAGCGGGGAGCAGAACAGGCAGATCAGAAACACACTGCTGAGGGGAGCAGCGGGAGAGGCAGGAGAGGTCTGCCGCGCCATGTGGGATTCTCCCCGGCCGGGCGTCGAACCTGCATCACCGCTGCCGACAGCTCC